>MCJB01035549.1:42649-62047 GCA_002018475.1 Nicotiana obtusifolia | reverse complement strand
TTTCTTCTTTTTCTTTTTCCTTTTTTCTAATTTCACAAATGCATCCTCCACACCCCCTCCTCGTCCTTAGTAATATGACTTCTGATTATGAAGACAAATCGAAAACAAAAATATATAATCGAAATGCTGTAATATAATGGAAAAATCCGATGCTAATATATCATAATTCTAATTTTAGTAGCATAGGTTCGAATCGTAGTGATCTCTTATTACTATTACTCGACCGGACACAATTATATTATAATTCTTTTATTTTTCATCTGATGTTCAATACCTAATTTGAATTCGACTAAAATTTAGATTTGTGCCGGAAAATCTCACATTGGTAGGTAAAGCGCTCCCTAATAAAGGCGAATTATTACTAGTTTACTCATACCTATTCATATCTATCTATCTATATTATTATAAAAGCATGAATACAATGTCGCTTTATAAAAATAACCTTATAATATTAAGCATAATAACTCATAATAAAAGGACATAACCGAAATTCTAGATATTAGCCTTATAATCCTATTAGATTTAGGACATAATACTACACGTTAGGAATCCTATATGATTACCTTTAGGAATCCTATTAGTATAATTACTTTACAACTATCTAATTCATATAAAATTGAACAAGTAAATATATTTAGTCATGTAATCCTATTACTTTTAGGATACACTTCTTAAAGATTCCTATTACTAATTAAATTTGAAAACGTATTATAATGTCCTATTACTAATTTAATTTGAGAATGTATTATATTGTCCAAATTCATTTAGGAAAAGGAGAGCCTATATTATTATAAAAGCATAAATACAATATTAATATACCAAAATAGCCCAAAAATATTAAACGGAAGAACTCATAGGGAAAGGGCATAACTGTAATAACTTATTGTTTGGACTACAATACCTTCTATACTAATTTTTAATACTTAATATTTTAAAATTAATAAAATTTATCTATTGAATTCTTATTAAAAAATATGTAGGAAGGTTTAATAAAATTAATTTCATCAGAATCCTCCGTATCGGCAATATGTTACAATTCCATAATGTTACCAAAAGAAAAGTAATATTAAATGGACAGCATAAAGAGTTGACATTGAGAAAAAAAATATCCCTATGATAATATATTTTTATATTATATTTGAACTATTTTACTACTCAAATAATATTTTTTAATAAATTTTTCATGTAATATTAAAAAATACCTAATCATTAAACTACAATTAAGAAAATATTTAAGAATATAAATGTGTGAAAAAGAGAAAAAAAATGGTTGGTAAGAGTCAATACCACTAATGATTCTATAGATTAAAGATCTAAAAGTGAAATGTCATATCAATCTTTTATTCTTTGAAAATAAAATTTATGGTGGATAAAATTATAATTAAGATTAAATATTCAAAATAAGAGATGAACTAATATTAAAATCTAAATCAACATAGAATAAATTATTTTTTATGTTAAGATCAAATAATTAAATCCTTTTAATTAATTATTTAGCAAGAAAATCCAATTTAATTATTCTTTAAATTCATCACATGAGTAAAATTCTTATTCAAGTTAAAAAAAGAAAATTTAGGGTACATAAATTTATTCCATAAAAAGAGCTTTAGAACAAAAAGTAAAAAGGTTAATATATTATTAAGAATCAAATGCTATACAAGTGTCTGAGGTAGCACAATCAAAGCTAAGAATTTAAATAAGAACAAGCTTTCAACACTATATTATAAAGAGTTGACTCTGCTATAATGGGATTATTTTTTGTAGATGCCCCCGGCGGAATCAAAATAATATTTATATATCATACATTACTTGCAAATATCATATCAAGAAACATGACACTATTAGCAATAATAGCAAGTGGTATACCAACAATGATTTTATTGTGAGGCCTCCCACTTTAGATTTGATATACCTCTTCAAACAACTTAAATAACCATCACAAATATATCAAAGCAGAGCAATGATGCTAAATTTATAAGGAAAGAAGAATTGATAATATGAGATGAAGCACTTATGGCTAAGTGTCAAACGGAGTTCTAGAGATATGTTGGATATTAATGAACCGTTTGATAAAAAATTAATGGTTTGGTAGGTAATCTATGTCAAATACTACCAGTAGTTCTAAACTCGACAAAAGCAGAGACTGTAAAAAGTAGCTTGCCAAAGTTATACTTCTGGCCTCAAATGAAAAAGATTCAACTGACAAGAAATATAAAGTAAGAATATATCCAGTATTCAGTGTCTTCTTGCTTCGTATTGGAAACGAATAAAAGCATCCAATAAAAGATGATTTGGTTCTTCCTGAACATTTGGCTATCAATCCCAATGGTAATAGTAGTACATTTATATAAGAGAAATATCTCTATCATTAGATTAAGCCGCAATTTGTGCAAATCGCATGATAGAATTAAAAAGACATCTTAGCTAGCATAAATGAATATGTTGATCAACTTAATAGAAGGTTGATTGCAAAAATTTATAGTAAGAATAAAATATTTTTCTGTTTTTGAGTCATCAGAAAATGATACCAATAATTACTACCAAAAAGAGTATTTAAATACTTTAATACCAAACTGTCTTCTACCATACATGTTTGTTGTCAAGTTTATTATTTCATACATATTTTAGTGTCACCGTATATATAATCGACTAAGTTGATCTTCCATTGTATATAGGTTCAATGCTACTGAAAAACTTAAATACGCGGAATAGCTTATGTAACAGCACACAAATGATATATAAAAGTTTTGACAATAACGTCATACATGCAAAAAGTATGATAACGGTCAATGTGCTTCTAAGTATATTCTTATCCCTGAATTCAACTTTCGAGTTCCGAAACTAAGTAATATCCTTTTAAATATGTGGGAAAATATTATTTAGTATGTTTATGTTTTGCAAATATAATAAATAAAGCACAAGGACAAACATCTTAAATATTGGACTATATTTACCGTGATATATTTTCTTGCACGAACAACTGTATGTTGCACTTTCAAGAGAGATATCAAGATCGACAACAAGAGTTCTAGTTAAGGCAGAGCAACAAAAGCATTAATTAGGAGGAAACATACAACAAAAAAATATTATTCACAAAGAAGTATTCGTTAAGATAATGTCCTTTCATTTTAAATTCATGTATTATGTTAGTGTAATAATATTTTTCGACATTTAGATAACCGTTATATTATTATACATTAAATTTCTCTTATTAATTAAATTTTATTGTTTCTTCATATAAATAAATATTTAAATCATCACATCCCATTATTAACGTGCAATGCACGTTCATAGATACTAGTATATGTATATATATATTGTGTTTACTATTGAAAAAAAGAGTTGTTTTAGTTGCTGATGTTTTTTTTCCCCTTAAGAATATTAATCATTAAATTAGGTATTTGAACTAATTAGTTGATGGATAGGTAGCTTATTTCCTTAATCCAATAATCAAAGCCTCCAACCTAATGGCAGTCCGTGGTCTTTCATAATCAGCCTGTAATTATTGCCACAACTGAACATTTAATTTCGTTGTTAATTAATGACATGATTAAATCTAATTTGTTTTGACATTTTGTATTAACCTTTTTTTTATTACCATCAAAGGTTGTGGTGGAATGAAAGTATTAGTGCATCCTTAACCAGAGCTCTCGGATTGAAGCCATGAATTAGTCTGAGGCTGAAATGCGGAATTGCTTCTCCCATTTACCCTAAATGATTGTTTGATTTCCTTTTTTTTTTATTTTTGGAGGGGGAAGGGGAGGTTGGTTTTCGTATTATATCCCCCACTAATTCAAATTCACATAACGTAAGGTCCACTAAAAAGAAAAAGACCTTGACTTTGAATCTAGATGATGGGTGGGACCCCCTTTCCCACGCGATTTGATCTTTCTCTCATTTGCCGAGTCGAGCTATCACCCCGATTGGAATAGATATACACAACCCCTCTACCCCCTACTCTAGTCAGCTTTCTATCTCTTTCTCCAACCTTCAATGATCCTCCTGCAGGCAAATCATCGAAGTCAAGAAGAAGTGATGGGCCTGATCTTCCGATATCGATATCTGATCCCTAAGCGCCCTCACCCGGCGCCATTTTCGGACCTAACAGCAGACGGCTGGGCCGTGCCTGAATTCAGACCGGACCAGACTTTTCTTTGTTTGAGCTGCTCCCAAGCACGCAGACCGAATATCTCACTTGTTCTGGACAAGTATGTAGAGATCTTCGTGGGACCGGCAATAGAATTTTTTTTGTACTTAAGACTTAAATTCGAGATATTTAATTAAGGATTGAAGGATCTTTTCCATGTCACCGCCACCATTAGTGGTAATTGTTTAATTTTACTTTACGAGAGTCAAACAAAATTACATGAAAAAAATAAGGTAGAGAAAGCTAGAAATTGGGAAAGCAGATTAAGACTAGGAACTAGGTTGAAAAACACGACACCCCAAGCTTTGCTTATGGGTTCCTCCTTTAGTGACTGATTATTCATATTAATTAATATTGCCCAAAATAATTAGTATTCTTTTTCTAAAGCTAATATGTATTCAATTTCTAGAGATAAGCATTATTTTCTAAACTTTCTAAATAAGTTAAAGTAATTAGTTATCAAATAATGATAATGTAACGAACTTTTATACTATCAGATCACTCAAAAAATATCACGAGATATAGGATTATTATCTTGAAAATAAAATAAATTATTTACCATAATAAGTAAATATGAACTGATTATACAATTTCTTTTACACTTATGATATATATAAACATAAACTCTTATTATAATCATTGTTGAGGTGTTTTCAAATTAATTGATGAGTCGATTGTTGAATTCCATATGCTGTGTTAAGTGAAAATGACCAATAGCATGAGAGGTAGGTGAATTTTGTGCCACGTGGCACCAATAAAACATTTTATTAAGGCACTAGGCACACATTTAACCTGTTTAACAAAAATCTTTTTTCATTACTAGATAGTAATTAAGATTTTTTGTAACAATAATTAAATTTTAAATTAAGAACTTCTTCATTTAAATTTATCTCCAAAAAAATTGTGTAAATCAAGCTAAAATAATAATTGAAACATAACAATTAGATTGAACATCGGAGTATATATCTTTCCATTTAAATTGCTCATTTATATCACCATATTTTTGCACTTTATTTTACATAAATGCTTTTAATTTTCAACTATATTTCATAAAGTTTTATTGACATATATTGTGTAAAAGGTCACATACTTAGCTTATTTTAGAATCATAATAATAGAGTTCTCTGAATTACAATAGAGTTATTATTTTAAGTAACTTTTATGAGTGGTTATTCAACTTTGTATTCATTACGCAAAAGTCACTTTTCTTCTTTTTGTTACGTAAATATTATTCAACTTTGTATTCACTACCTAAAAGTCATTTTTCTTTCTTTTGTTACACAAAAATTATTTTTACGTTGCTCTATATACCACAAAAGTCACCTTGGCCAGATTTTATAAGACTTTTACTTGAAAGTCTATTATGCTCCTGGCATTATAAATTCTCTCAGTTATGTAATACCTTCTATATTATATACTATATAATATATTCTTACCTAGGTATTTTATATATAATTAAAATAACTTAAATTTATTTATTTATTATTTTTGTAATATTCATACATTTATTTTTTTGATGGCACTCAATATTATTTAATTATATTTAAACATGAATATATTTTTAAATATTAAAATGATTTATTATATATTTGAAGTAATAACAAACAAATTTGTTTAACAAATGATAGTTTTTTATAGTCAATAGCAATTTTAAAAAAAGTATCAGAGATATTTGTGTTTAATATTAAACTTTTTAAAACTTTATCTATTAATATTATTTATTTAAAAGTACTAATTTGATGTGTCATTATGCTAAATGTGGGTATTTTATTTATTGGGTTAATGAGTATGGTTTGGATGATAAATCAGTGAGCTTTAATTTTATAATTTTTATTAAAAATTTTCATTAAGCATGATTAAGAACATGGACTTGAGATTTGTTCACGGTAATATTACTGATAAATTAATAATGCTACTTATATATCTTGAAAATTAATATTAAAAAAAATTAAATGTACGAATATATTATAAAAAAATTATAAATAAAATAATATCAAGTTATTTTAATTAGAGCATGATAACTAGAGCATAGTAATTTTTGTGTAACAAAAGAAAGAAAAATGACTTTTGGGTAATAAACATAAAGTTGAATGACTTTTACGTAACGAAAGAAAGAAAAATGACTTTTGGATAATGAACACAAAGTTGAATGACCACCCATAAAATTTGCTCTTTATTTTACTATATGTGAGTTATTTGGAACATATTAACCAACTATTATAATTGCTAAATATATTAAATCAATTGTTCAATTCCGTAATTTCATATTTAATACACTCATGTATATTAATAAATGCACTCTCTATCTCGCGTCACTTATGACAACTTAATAGAGTATATTTTAATGAATGGTGAACAATAACAACGAGCATTTTTTTATTTATAATTTGAATAAGTATTTATTAAAAAAGTATTTAACAATACTTTTATACTCGATAGAGAGTATCGGATACCGAATGAAAAAAAAATAAAAAAGAAGGCACGGACTTCGTCTGCATTCATTATCTTCAATATACATAGTAGAAAGAGGAAAGGGCAGGATTGAAAAGAAGGCACATGTTAAAATTTGACAAAAAAGTCTAAAGTCAACAAGGATATTAAGAATAATAAACTTCAAACTTATAAAGTCCATATATATTAAAAAAATAAAATAATATCCTATATGCATTTTCATTAAAAGACAAAGAATTAGAACATTTATCATCAATTGAGATAGTAGGATGAATGCGATCCCTCTATCTTCAATTAGAGATTTGGGGTCGAGTTTTTAGAATTGAGAAATTTTTAGAGTATTTTTCCCATAAAATGTACTCTACGTAGTGCAAATTTCGATTTGTTCGTGAATGAGTTCCGAATTCAGATGGTTAAAGAACAGGGCATTCCAGCACATAATGCATTATGCATTCACGCAAAGGACGAGGAAGGACCGTATTCCACCGAGTGCGATGAAGATAATTTTATATTAATGTAAGCATTAGTGACTGCTTCCACGGTTCAAACTCATGACCTTTTAGGTCATACGGAGATAACTTTATTATTAAACTAATAAAAAAGAAATAAAATTGGAACAATTAAAAATATTTTAACAGAAAACAAAACTCTGTATTTAGAAAAGTCCAATTATGCTGCACTATTAGGGGTCGTTTGGTTAAAAAATAAGTTATCCCATAATTAATTATTTCAGGATTAGTTATCCCACTCTTTCATAGGGATAAAAAATACTACAATTCCGTAATTAGTTATATCGTAATTTTATGCCGATCAAATATAGATAAACTCATCTCAAATTTAATTCCAAAATTAATTATCCCTTATTCCTAGTACGAAACGCGCCCTTAATATATGTATAATAATTCTCTTTTGAGTAAATAAAAAGAAAAAAGGAAAAGCAATGGCAATAGCAAAGAAAGCTGAAACATTTACTTCAAATACAAATTTACAAACACAACAAAGAGGTCATATACAGAAACAAAACAAAACTCCAAGTCTCCAACCTTTCCTTTTTCCAACCATTTATTGGATTCCTTCAATGGGTCTTTCATTTGTCCATTAAATTGTACAAATTTTCAGCTGATTGCTCAAACCTTAAAAAGAGAAAAACCCCAACTCAAATCCCTTAAAAAAGTTGTTCTTAATTTTTTCTTTTGCTATTTTCAGTGGGTTTTTCTGGGACTTTAAGATACAAACTCTTCTGTGTCTTCTTGTTTTTTTTTTTTGTGTGCTGCAGAAAATTTTGCCATTAAAAGGCAGAACAGAATTCAAAAACTTATAAAGATTAGATTTTTATACTTTTTCTTTATCATTTCTTAAGTAAAAAAAAAGCTTTTTTTATTTAATTATTTTTGTAAAGATTTAATCTTTGGATGGGAAAGGAAGGACCTTGCTATCACTGTGGTGTTACAAGTGAGTTTATAATTCTTCACTCTATTTTTTTTCCACTTAAATTTTGTTAATTTTCAAGAAAGGTGGAGTCTTTTTTGTTTCTTTGCCCTGTAGAAATTTTTTTTCGTTGTGAATGTAAATGGCTTTTTTTTTTTTTTGTTGCTTAGATGAGTTGTTCAATTATGGAACTAAACACCCATATTTTTGTTGCTTCAATAATGAACAATAAGAATGCTATGTACTGTTTTGAGTTTGTTTTGTTTGTGTTTTACTTATTTTTTTGGCTAACGTTTGTGTTTTACTTAATTCTATGGATTTCAATACTGGTTTTTGAGTTATAATTTGTCTCTGAAACTGGTTTTTGCTTTTATTTTAATACCCATTGACTCTCTTGTAGAATATTGGTCTGTTGAAAATCTTGCTAATTAAGCCTCTCTAAGTAAATGGGCTATGTAAAAGTTCAATTTAGTTCCCTTTATTTAACAGAATTGGGGGATATTTTGATTGTTTTTGAATTCTTGATTTTCCCTTCTAAACTATGTGATATGGATAATGGTTCCTTCATTTGCCTTGATAATGGAAGGGGTTGGTGTGTTGGAATGAGTATAGGGTACTTTGTGCAACTCTTCAAAATGTACATAAAATTATCAAAAGATTGCGGCCTACAGATACCAGATACTTAAACACCTCCGTATTGGATACATATAACTAGTCCATGTAATGCAGGTTCTAAGTGTTGAAATTTACTTCGTTAGGCGCTTATAATTCTAAGTTGCTTTTGGTGCAAACTGAAATTCTTGCTCAATTTGCAACAATGTGGTTTTTAGGGAGCGAAAGCAGCATAAAAATGGCAATGCGTTTATGTATTGTGACGTTTTAACATACATATATATATACTGAGTCTCAATAGGGAATTGCATAAAAAACCATAGATAGAACAATTGACTCCAGAAGAAATTTGTGTATGCTACATTTGATAATATCTTCTTGGCGCTGCATTTCTTAGGTTGGAAGTGTAAAAACATATCAACTTGTCTTGAAAGACTTGTTAAATTGGCTACTCCTATGCTGGTGTTACTTAAAGTCATCTTGGATAGTAGAAATTCTTTTTTTTTCTTCTTATTGACTTGTGTAACGCATACGTTATGCGCTGGTTTGGCTTGTATAATTGCATAAGTTGCTCAGACTGTTCACTTTTGATGCTGCAACCGTGTCTACACGACGTGGGTGTGTGTGTGATCCTTACCTGATCTAGTCAACCAATTTTGGGTACTTTGACCAAATCGATGGAGAAATTTGGGACAGATACAATGATTTCTGAAGTAGGTTTTGCACGAGGTGCTTAATGATGTCACATTTTTCTTGGGAGTATAATTCAGTAAGCATATGTTTTTGGAAGTCGTCAAATTCTGTGGAGCTCTTTGCTCCTTTATTCACTTCCAGTCTTAGCTGAATTGTTGAGTGGAAGACTTCCTTTTGGTTGTCTGGTTGCTCTATTAAGAACCAACTTCATCAGATTCTCTTTCACTAGAGTTACTTCCTTTATCCGCGTACTTCTTTTGCTACAATTTTATGGAAGAGTGGCTTGACGATCTTTTGTCTACTATGGCTTCCAGTATTCTTTTGCTTTTTTGCAATTGAAAAAACTCTATAAAGAAATCTGGTAGCATTTCATTGATTGCAAAAAAAAGTGACCTCATTGCAGATTGCACTGACCAAAATTTTGCATCGTAAAAGGGAACTTGTAATGCATGTTCAGTTTCAAAATTTTCAGAATTTTATATACCATTCTTTCTTCCCCATATTATCTACTTTTAGCGTAGTATTAACTATCAAAATCATGTTGCAGGCACCCCACTTTGGCGTAATGGACCTCCGGAAAAGCCAATATTGTGCAACGCATGTGGATCTCGGTGGAGAACAAAAGGGACTTTGGCAAACTATACTCCTTTGCATGCAAGGGCAGAACCTTGTGACTTTGAGGAACACCGAGTTTCTAGGTTCAAGAACATGTCTTCTACAAAGAACAAAGATGCAAAGGTTCTGAAACGAAAGCAAACTCATGATATGGTTGAAGTTGGAACTCCTCCTGATTATAATTTCGGTTTCCGAAAGTGCTTAGATGAAGATACTAGCAATAGGTCAAGTTCTGGCTCCGTTGTCTCAAACTCCGAGAGCTGTGCACAATTTGGTAGTGCTGAAGCAAGTGATTTGACAGGTAACCTAAATATTTCCTTGTCGATGCCTACTGTTTATGTTCTACCTCTCTTATTAGTTACATACATATATTGTTCTCAGAATTATTTCACTTTCTCTAGTATATGCTCCCTCCATTTAAAAAAGAATGAACTTATTGGACTGGGCGCAGAGTTTCAGAAAGAATGGAAGACTTTTTGAAACTTATGGTCTAAAACAATCCATAGATATTTGTGCGGTTACAATCATCTCATTAATGGCAAATTTAGAAAGGGATCATTCTTTTTTAAACAGACTAAAAAAGAAATAGGTTGATTCTTTTTGAAACAGAGGGAGTTTATTTTGTGATAACTGCACCTTCACTAGAATTATGGCTGCATTTTCTTCTAAAACTGAAAATTTTGGGGCCAATCTCAAGCTCGGTCTCATCTTTCAGTCAAATTTAAAGTGGAGTTGTTTTGTTCTTAGCATTTTCTTGAAGTATTTACCTCTTGATTTTGGTTTTTCAGGCCCAGCACAATCCAATATATGGGATACAACGGTGCCTTCAAAGAAGAGAACCTGTTTCAATCGTCCAAAGCCATCTTCAGTCGAGAAGCTCACCAAAGACCTATATACCATCTTACATGAACAACAACAAAGTTCATGCTTCTCTGCATCCTCTGAAGAGGATTTGCTTTTCGAGAGTGAAAAGCCTATGGTTTCTGTTGAGATAGGACATGGAAGTATGCTAATTCGGCATCCTAGTTCAATAGGCAGAGAAGAAGAATCAGAAGCCAGCTCTCTTTCCGTTGAAAACAAGCACCGTTCTGTCAATGAGGCTTATTCACGATTGACTACCCCACCTGTAAATATTAGTAGGGGTGTCGATTCACCAAATATTGGCACCGAGAGAACCAAGAAACCTACTGGTCAGGTGGTGGAACAGGACCAGATTAAAAGGTGCCCTCTCCATTAGTCTTGATAGCATGTAATTGCATCGAGAAACGAAATTTTGTGCTGCATGTTGGTCAGGTGGAATGTAAGGTGTTAAATGCAGTATATCTGCTAAAGTCGGATGTCATGTCGCTACACAGGTGTATCACCCAGGACGGAGGTAGAAGCCTGGCTATGGGTTCGGCCGAACCCAGTAGCTTTTGTTCAAACAGTGTATTGGTGTTAAGAAATTCATTAAATTTGTACACATTGAACTTAGAACCCTCTTATTAGTCGTCGTACTAAGATCCAAGACCCATAAAGTTGAAATCCTGGCTCCGCCTCTGGTATCACCTATGGGTCTGGAACATACATTATTTTGTTCACCACATCTTCTAAACCACACAACAAGTTCACATCTTTCTATTGAATTCTTAGGTAAACTTGTTGCAGCGTCATTCTAGTTCCATCATATGAAACCTTTTTCTTTGCTTTTGGTGTATGCTTTCCATCTTTCTGATTTTCTTTTTTTTTTCTTTCTAAATTGCAGAAACAAAGATCACCTTGAAAACCTACAGATTCTTGGACATCATAATTCACCCCTTCGCTATATAGAACTGAAGGTCTGTTACTCTCTCTTGTATTTCCTATAAGGAAATTTTGCTTTCTTTCACTTAATACAACCATAGCATGTCCTAACAAGGCCAACTTGTCTGTGCTGCTGGTTTATTGTTCTTGTTTGTAGACTTAAAAATGATCTTCCTCTTTTAATTATCATTAGTACTAATTTTTGACTTGCGTGGATTGTCTTTCTCTTTTTCAGTAAATGTCTGTAAACATTTTCAAAGTCGATTTTCACTAGGTTATTCAGTGTTAAATGTTACTAGAATCGATCAGAAATTGATAAGATTATGTGATACTTGGTGCAGGATGTACTTAATTATGAAGAATTCATGAGGCATTTATCAAGGGATGAACAACAACAGATACTAAAGTACTTGCCGCCTGTTGATTCTTTTGCGCCTCCAGATAGGTTTGCACGTCTACTCTATATTTCACTTTCTGCGTCATGTTTTGGCTTATATTGAACTTGAACAAAAAATTATTTTCCTGTTCTTTTCTCTATCTGCAGTCTTAGAAGCATGTTTGAGAGCTCTCAATTTGAGGAAAACCTCTCTTCTTTCCAGAAACTTCTTGCAGAAGGTGTTTTCGATAACTCGTTGCCAGGAGTAAAGTTAGAAGATTGTAGAACCTTGAAGAGGTTTATATTATGCTATTTATCAAAGTCAAAGTGGATGAAACAATATAATCTACTCAAGGTTTTGGTTACTAACCATTTATTGCATATATACTTGAACATGTAATCCACCATCTTCTATATTCTGTATGTGAAGTGCAATTTTCTTGAAGCTAATTTTGTTCTTTGGTAGGACACAAAGTGTAAGAATAGTAGCAGCGGTTCTGAAGTTGCAGGAGAGCGAAGTGTTATCGGCACATGTCATTCGGTAAATGTGAAGAGACCACAGGAGCAACAACATCTAAAGTATTGGGGTCGGTTATGTTCCTCTTTCACTTTTCCCTTTATGACATTTGACAAAATCCTCTCTGATAGACTTGTTTCGATGGGAGACAAGTATTTACCTGAGGATTGTCGCTCAAACTTGCATAGTAAAGAAAGCACAAGAGTAAGATAAGAACTTGCATAAGTTTTGAGCATTCACAACTGAATTCTCTATCTTGTTACTCCCTCTGTCCCTATGTGTCGTACTTTCCTTTTTAGTCTGTCCCAAAAAGAATGTCATATTTCCTTATTTAGAAACAATTTAATTTTAAACTTGCTACTTTACCCTTAATGAAATAATTTACAGTCACACAAAATATCTATGTTTGTTTTAGACTACAAGTTTCATAAGTCTTTCTTTTTTTCATAAACTCCGTGCCGAGTCAAACACCGCCGCATAATTGGGACGGAGTGAGTATGTCGTATAACAGTAAGATTTAAAAAATGTTCCCGACAATGTTATGGGATATTTGTTCACACATGAGCAACCGCGTGGCTCATTTCGTGCCTTATTACTATTTGGAGTAAATTCACTCGATGAAAACGAGAGGTTGGAAATAAGGATTGGTATCAAGAAAAATCTACCTATGTATCTCTGTCTTTCTATTATTTCTTTTTTATTAGCCCCCTCTACCAGCAAATATTCCTTAGCAGTAGACACTAGACACGCAAGTATATGAAAAAATCATGGTTGGTTTGACTAGGAAGCATCACAACTTTATTATACTCCAGTACATTCCATGTGCAGTGTGTTCTTCAATTACTTATTTGCTAATTCCGACAAATTAAGATTTACGAGCTATTTCACTTCAGGTGCAAAGACAACAATGAAGAGCCCCAAGAGTGTGGTGATGAAAAGCATCTATGAGCAGAAGGAACTATTAGACAATGATGGTTCTTGCTCCAGCCCAAAAAGCTCGTTCGCCTTGCCTTCTGAGACTAGTTCCCTCGTACTGGATTCTTTCCGTTCTGCAAACGAAAATTCTGATCAGGACTTGCTGCTGAATGTGCCATCCAACAGCTACTTCCCTCAAGCAGAACTACTCTTACCAACATCAAGTTTTACTCCTCAAGCGAGTACTAGTAGTAGCTCAATGTATCCTTCACATCTCGTCCGTCCCTAGCAATATTATCACACTTTGCTTGCTTTCTTTAGGATATCTCAAAGCTAGTTAAGCCAAAACAATATGGTAGTGTTGCATATCCCATGCAAACTTATATATGGAATTTGCCATAGGGGCTCGGATGGTTACCTTTTTCGCGGTTGACCTATATTGAAACCAAATTTTGGATTTAGCAAATGGATATGGTTGTTTTTTCCCTTTTGTATAGGTTGACAAAACAATGTAAAATATAGCTGAAAATGCAGAAGTGGTAATGAATGGCTAGAAATATTGTATGCAGTGAAAATTTTGGCTTAATTGTGAACACTAGGGGTGGTTAGTGGTCCGGTCCGGTTCCGGAAGGCCTCAAGACCGGACCAAACTGGTCTTGCCGGTCCGGGCCCGCCGGTCCTATTTGATGCAAGCCGGTCCGTGACCGGCACCGGCTACCGGTTTTTTCCGGTCCGGCCGGTAATTTTTGAATTTTTTTATTTTTTATGTCTTTCATTTAAAGTGATGGATAATTTTAAGTTTTTGAAAATATAACAACAAAATATTACTAACTTTGTATATATATTTGAAATGTTTAGTTTGTTTTAGAGTTCAAACTTAGAATTAAAAAACTTGTAATATTTTTTCAAACTTTGAATTAGTTTCAAAGTTTAAAATTAGATTGAAACCTTGAAATTTGAATCAATTAGAAACTAGTAATTAATTGTAGTATTTTTGTGCAAAGAATAAATTTTAAAAAAAAATAAGAAGACAAGAGTTATGAACTTGTGATGGAATTCCAAGATTTGGAGCAATTTTATTGTAGTGTATTCTAATGTAGAAAATTATATTCTTTTAAACATATTGGCTAATTTTTTTAAGATAGCCGTAGGCTTTTCTTTAGGAACTGGTTGTTGTTGTTTCGGTTCATCATCTTCGTCTTGTTCTTCTTCATTGCATGTTTGACTCCCTTCTTCACTTGTTCCAATCCCTGAATAAAACTCCTGTCTCCATTGCCTCTTCTCTCAACGAATGTCTGTGATCTCCAATTTGAAATCTTCCTTGGCTAAAAGCGCTCTTCGATGCAACTGATGAAGCTTGAATTGTTAATATATCCCAGGCCATTTTTGTAAGTATTGGAAACTGCGATTCTTGATTCTTTCAATAATCCAATAAATTATGAGTTACAAAACTTGTAAGTTTCTTTGGATATTGAATTAAATAAACTTGGAACTCGCTGTATTTCTCCCCGTACTCGTCTTGTTCTGAAAGCAACTTTTGATCAAGTCCTCCAAAAGTGCTCATCCCCGCATGCCTTTTGCCCATTTGAGAAGAACTTTCACCGGTTGACTGTATTGGTGCAGTTGGTGTAGCACTGTCCGCCCAAATCTATACTTTGCGAAAACAGTCACGGTATCTGAAAGAACTTTAGCACAAGCATGTCCTACACTTGGATATTTATTAGTCGCAATTTCAACAGGTTTAATCTCTAAATTTGCATATATTTCAATAACAAGTCGTTCAGTTAACTTAAGTTTAAAAGCAAGATGCAACATAGAAGCAATGTAAAAAAGCTGGGGAATTGGGAAAAAATATTTTTAAAATTTTTCAATCATAACCTCTACAGCCACTTTATATGCTTCGTATTGCCTATATAATTTAAATAATTCAGATATTCCAGCTATATAATATAACATGGTAGGAGTAGTTGGATAATATTGTCCGAAAAATTCTAAAGTAGCATGATAAAATTTTTCTAAAAACTGAAGGAGATGTTGAACAAGGTTCTAATCGTCCTCCTTAAGGTGATAAAGTTCCATAAAATGCTTATTATACATTTGAGTAATAGGCTCTCTATATTCATAAGCGACAGTCAATGCTTCATATAAAGTGTTCCATCTAGTACAAACTTCCTTTGGGACTCTCCTAATCCGCATTCCTAATTCCATACATTTTCTTTACCATTCTTTTTTTCTTTCTTGATTTTTATTTCTAAATATAAAAAGCAATAGCTACTTTCGCCTTTTCAATAATGTGGTTAAACAAGTCAAGACCATTTTTTACTACTAAATTGTAAATATGACATGCACATCTAACATGAAAAAATTCCTCAAAAGGGGGGTTCAAAATAGGTCTCAAGTTCTTAAGTGCTTCTGTGTTGTTTGTAGCATTATCTACTGTAATACTAGAAACTTTGTTAGTTAAACAATATGCACGACAAATTGATGAAACTGTTTGGAAATATAATTACCCGTGTGTGGTTCATCAACAACTTTATAAGCAATAATACGTTTTTGAAATACACAATCAGGATCTATCCAATGAACAGTAACTGTAATATAATCATAATTATTTGTAGAACGACCCATATCCGTAGTAAGGCATACTCTAGTGTCAAAGTTATCAAATAAATATCGCAAATAATCTCTATATTCATTCTTAAATTTAATAATATTATTTTTACCAGTAGTTCTTGGAAAACCTTTAAAAGAAGGATTATATGTAACCTGAATATAACGAACAAAACCAGCAGAAGAAGGAAAACTATAAGGTAAACCCTCTACTGCAACTAGTTTAGCAATATTTTTTCTATCCCTTTGTTTATCATAAGTAAGAATCCCTCCTGTTGTTTGATTAATTTTCGTTTGGATACCCGAGGATTCATCATGTGCTACTCCACCATGTTCGGTTCCTAAATAAATAACCCTGCCCGCATTAACCGTTCTTTAGGATGTTTATTTCTTAAGTAAGTCCTAATTTTACCCATCCCACCGTCATTACCCCCAATTTTAAAAACCCACTTCATTCCACAAAGACCACATACGACCGTCTAACTTTCAACTTTCTTTTAAGCAAATTCCCACACCTCAGATCTGTCCTTACGTTTAAACGGAACCCTAGTAGAAGGTTTAGGAGGCAAGTCAGACTGAACTTCAGGTGGACTAGCTTGAAATTCATGTGGTTCTTCTAAATTAACCCCAGTTTCATAGTTATATTGCGCTTCTATGTGTTGAGAATCAAGTGGATTATTAGAGCTAAAATTATGATAATATTGAGAATTATCTATGTGTTGACTAGAACTACCAGCAATTCCTTTACCCCTATTTCCTCACCGACCACGTGCCCGCCACCCACTACTAATTCTAATTGAACCTCTTTGAGACATAATTATAGCAAATAAAATAAATATATGACAAAAAAAAAAAAAGAGTAGGAAGTAGGAACGACCAACCAAATATAACCGTATAATTGAGGTGAAGCTGAAACTTGAACTTTCACTTGATAGCAACTCCAATTAAAACTTGATAAAGAAGCAAAATTGTATAATTTACACAAATAGTCAAAGTAGCAAAATAGCAATATTGTAGAGAATTTGAGAGAATTGGATGAATTATGTGAAAGATATAATGAAATAATGGGATATTTATAGGAAAAAATAGTTAAGGGTAGTTATGGGATGGTTTTGGGGTGAAAATGACCGTCGGAGAGAAATAGTTTCACTAATCTAAGTATCTTAAATTTTTTACAACTTTACTAAAATTCATGTCATGTTAAAAACCATCATATGCTCCAAATGTCTTAATTTATGTGCAAATTTATTTTTTAAGTTATCGTAAATATGACATCATTTTATATTTAGAAATAATTTAACCTTAAATTTTTATGTTATCTATAATGAAATTTTTTTATAGCTACATAAATTTTTATAATTTGTTTTAGACGATAAGTTTTAAACTCCCTCCCCCCCCCCTCCCCCCTCTAAATTTCATACCCAAAGAACGTCTTCACATAAACTGGGATAGAGGAAATACAACTTATAAGGACCCGTTTGTTCATAAATATTTTTTTCTTTTTTTTTCTTAGATGTGTTCATGAAATTTTGCAAGTTATTGAAAAAATTTTGAAAATTGATTTTAACCAAAAAATAATTTTGACCACTTTTTAAAAATTTCCAGAAAATTTTTTTTCTCCATTCACAAAACTGCAATATTTTTTCAAGTGAAATGCATGTCCAAACATAATTTCAAATTTCAAATACCATATTTCAACTTAACTTCAAATACTATATTTTCTTTTAAAAAAATTTGCAATTTTTATGTCCAAACGCCTACTTAATCAATACTTTTTCTTCTTCTTAAATTTCAGTTAGATGTCTATCATATAAAATGAAACAAGAACATAATGTACAAGTAAAATTAGAACTCAATCTTATATAAATAGCCATATATAATGCTCTCATCTTTGCGGCTGAGGATTGTCTGAAAAATTCAGTATGTTCTAAACTTTTTCTCTCTACCTTATTTACTTCTCTCAAAGTTCTATAATGTCATCAATGGCCTTATTCTCAGCTCCTCCACCCCACTTCCCAACTCTCTCTCCTCCAAAACCCGATTTAACTCACAAACCATATCTACCTTTAACTCTCAAGAAACCCCATTTCTCCTATAGAGCTGTTGATGATGTTTCTTCTGGTATTACAGCTACTTCAGCTGTGACTATTGAGCAAGAAAAAACTGAGGAGTCTAATGGGGTGGCTTTGAACTCAAATGGGTCACTGCTGGCGGTTTCCGCCGGATCTCCGGCGACGGAGGAGGGAGTGAGGAAGTTTCAGGATAATAGATGGGTTGGTGGGACTTGGGATTTGAAGCAATTTGAGAAAGATGGGAAGATTCATTGGGATTCTGTTATTGATGCAGGTGAAAGTTTTGTCTTCAATTTGTTTTCTTTTTTCTTGCAGTTGATTTATTTATATGACTAATTAGGAGTAACTAAAGTTCTAAATTTGTTTTTGGCCAATTTCAAGCTATGTATTTTGGTGCTATTTCTACTTGCTTGACTTAACTTTGTAGCTGGAAAGCATAGGCTCATATAGTTTTTAAGTGATTGCAAAGTATAACCACATGTATCTTCCTGTACTTTATGACAAAGTGTGCGGCATTAGCATAAATATAGTATATCTTTTTCAAATTGTATAACTACTCCTTCTCTTTCGTTTAACAACAACAACAACAACAAGCCCAGTAATTCACACAAGTGGGTTTGGGGAGGGTAAGATGCACGCAACCTTACCCCTAGAGGGGGCATAGAGGCTGATTCCAATAGACCCTCGGCATATAGAGATATTTAACTACGTACAGAATATATTTTTCTTGTTAAAAAGAAAGACTTTTGGCACACACCAAAAGAACACTTGAACTATGCTATTTCTATTGCTGTAAGAGCATGTCATTAAGCGTAACATGGAAGGTATTTTTAATATGTGGTATCTAGCCCAACTTGCGCGCACCTCGACTATTTCACTGGGTACCTAAATATAAAAAGTTGTCATTCTTTCTAGAATGGACAAAAAAAAAAAAGAAAAAGAATGCCATATAAACTGAAACTGAGGGAATCTATGTATAGTTTCTTTTTCAAAATAAAGGAAAAATGCTTTCCCTTCTTTTAGAATATCTAGTTCATGACAATTGGGAAAGAATAAGAATGAAAAAAAAAAAAAATCTAAGTCACAACAGTGGAGCTCAAGTAGTGCTCTATTTTGTCGAACTAAATGAAAGGGAAAAGGGGATTTTCTTTTCTTTTGGGAGGAGGATGGGGGGGGGGGG
>MCJB01035549.1:24905-37164 GCA_002018475.1 Nicotiana obtusifolia | reverse complement strand
GGGTGGGTTGGTGGGTGGTGGGGTGGTGATGGGGCATTGAATTTTGGCCAGTTGTTTGCTAGAGTGGGTGGGTATAATGATATGAATGATGACACACAAATGCTACCTTACATAAAGGAATGTGCACAGCTAATCCTACATCTACTCCACCAGTCCACCACCCCACCCTCCACCATAGGGTAGTGAATCCTCATTCCACACCCACCCCCCCACTTACAATTATCACTTTCTAGATAGTTCTTGTGACTTGGAAGGTGGTAAGTAGGGGGTGGTTGAAAGGGAGCTAGGTAGATGTAAATAGATACTTTTAAAATATAATATAAATTTATATGTGAAAATTTATTAAAATCATAATAATTAGTATAAGAATTCATACTTAAAAATATAATAAATTTAATATTAAAAATCTTAAAAATTAAATTCATAAAGTTTAACTCAACCAAATAATATAATTTGCCATGAAAGTAGCCTATGCTAGGTTGCTTAGTGACCACGTCGGATAGAATGAAGTACATAAATAGCTCTCAAAATTCTTGAATTTGTATTTTAATTTGCATCTCAAAGTGAATGATATTGAATTTTAATTTGTTCAATGAGGCAAAATTTTAAATTGAACAAGTGTTGCCTCTAACTTATTTTCCGAATAATATTTTAATTTTTGATATTAAAATTCTGCCTATCGAATAAGTGAAGGTAAAAATATTAAAAACCTCCCAAACAATGTCATATTTATGCAATTTTTTTGCGTCCCATATACATGATAGAGGGTAAGGTGGGCAGTTTGCAGGAGTGGCCAGTGATATGAGTGGCTTCATTGACTAAAATTGCAGAGGTAACCCCACACCTACTCCACCAGTTTACCACCACAACACTTCATTAAAGCACATCACATCAAATTTTGTAAAATTTTCTACAAATCTGTAACCATATTGTCACAAGAAATAGTACTCCCAACAAATACACCTTATTGTCACAAAAAATAATACTCCTTCCTTTTTACTTTATCAGGTAAGATTAATAGCTTGTTTGGATGGTTGTTACGTATTATTTCATAATGTATTTTATTCGGTAACATTAATAGTTTGTTCGGATGGTCGTTACGTATTATTTTATACTGTATTGTATTGTATTATATTGTAGTGTTTGATGAATATAATGTTCGGATAGATTATGTCGTTTGCCGTCGTTTTATGATATTACACACCAGCAATATGAAGAATAAATTTGCAATATTAGAAAAAAATTTTATAATGTGGTATATAAAAAGGTAGGGTAAAATGATAAAATAAAATTATTTAATAATAATGAAGGGTGAGATTGAGAGAAAAAAATAAGGTAACGATGCGACCACACCAAATCGGTCGTTACATAAAGTGACACATTCCGTCGTTACGTAACGGCAGATTTAACGATACGATACAATAAAATTTAATGAAAACAAATATCGTATTAAAAGTAATAATTCGGTATAATACAATAGGTAACAACCATCCAAACAAGCTGTTAGAGCACGACTGTCAATATATTTAATTTTTGAATATTTAAAAGCTACTTAAAGAGTGTAACAATTAAATGTTTAAAATATAAAAATATTTAAGAAAAAGTTCTTTTAACTTTCTAAATATTGGTGTTGCTTCTTAAGTTATAAAATTGAGTACTCAATTTGTTATACTTTATACAACACTCTTTCTTTTTAGTTAATCTAAATCCTTTTGTATTCACAAATTCTTTAATTTGAACACTTTTATCTTTACTATTAGGGGCAGAGTAAAATCATTAACAACAACAAATTCAATGTAAATTTAATAGTAATGTTTGAAGAGTGTGATATATATATATGATCTTGTACTTATCTTGTAAAAATAAAAAAACTATTTCAATAGACTCTCGGCTCAGGAGCACAAAATAAAACCCGGTTTACCAATTATCGGCAGCAAACAAGCCCATGCCTATCTACATGGTAGCCTAGCGGCAGTAAGGTGTGATTGACCAAAAATACCATCTTTTATGTGCAGATCTAATCCCACACCTACTCCACTAGTCTTGTTAGTATCATTTTCACTATTTTCTACTCTAGTTTATAATGAATTATTTTTCCATGTAGTTATTGCAACTTTGCTCTACAACAATAAAGTTTCGAAATTAATGTTTATCACGTTAAAGTAATTGAACTACGTGTGAATTACTAAGGGGTCATTTGGTACGAACACAAGTAATGTAGGAATTAGTAATGCAGGTATTAGTAATGCAGGGATTGTATTGTTGGGATTATTTTTTATCAAGTGTTTAGTTCATTGTATTAAAAATTAGCTATGCAATGTATAATCTAAGCTTGTGTTTGATTTAAACCTGTACAAAATCTTCTTTACAATTATACCCTTAAATATTCTTCTTTCTGTATATAAAGAAATTTAAGATAAGGGTTTGAGGGCCGGTTTAGTAATTTTAGGGTCTTATCCAGGTATAGTTAATGCAGGGATTAGTAATTTCTTGATTTCCTTGGTATTAGATAAGCCCTCCTATCAGGTATAAGTAATCCATGTATTAGGTATGCATAAATTGAATTGAACAGCCAAACATTGTATTGGACGGATTAAATTTTTATACATGAATTATTTTACTTAGTACAGCCTACCAAACGACCCCTAAAAATATAAATTACGGAGAAGTTAATTTAGTGTTTTGCATCAATTTATAACATGTCACTCGTCACATTAGCATTTCTTCTTTAACTGATTTTCTCACATTGTCAATATTTACGTGCAGGTTTGTGAGAAGTGCTGAAGTGGTAAATGATATGTATTGACCATATTAGTAGCATTATACCCTTATTATCGACCAACCTATCCTTTTCTATCAACATTTCAAGAATGGACAATATTTCATGGATGATGCACCGCACCTAATATGTAGACTTTCTATTATCTTTTTTTCGTTTTTGTTTTATCGGGTGTCAGGTATTTACTTTGACGCCTCACTTATTTATATTCAAAAACATCTCATATTTGAATTTTTTCTATTCCCGAAATCTTATGTTATCCATTATTACAACACATGTAATGTTATTGTAGGAATCTTTAATTTTGTTTGGTGAAATGCCTCAAAATCACAAAAATGCTTTAGATTATACTTATAAAATTAGATGGAGGTGATAAGACATCCGGATCCGTGGCGCAATGGTAGCGCGTCTGACTCCAGATCAGAAGGTTGCGTGTTCGATTCACGTCGGGTTCAATCCCCCGATCCAAATCGGATCCTCCATTTTTTGTTCTTTTTTACTATTCCTTCACATTTTATTATTATTATTATTATTATATATTATTTTTTAGCTATCGCTTTCACTGGTTCGGACGTGAACAAAGCAGGGAAAAACTCTTTTTTTGTTAAAATTTTTTTCGTCTTGTAATTAATTCACTATCCTATTAGCTTATGTTTTAGAGTTATAGCATGCTTTATTTAGAGGGATTCAACCAAAACTCTCATGTGGAAGAATTTGCAGAATCTTGTGAGTAGATTAACTTTATTTTTTGTGAGTTAGACCTTGCTGCTGGAAAACGTTGAATGAAATCGATTCTTTTTTATATATTAAAATCTAAATCGGTACTATCCCAACCCAGATCCAGTCAGGTTCTATTGATCATGCCGGCCTCAACTCAAAGGCGCAGGTTGATCTCTCTGGTTGAGGCTGCATTCATTTATCATATTCAACTTGACACGTGGGAAGGGCTTACTCTACACCAGGCAGACCTAAAATAAGGCCAAGTAATACCAACATAAACAAAAATCACTCTCCAGGCGATTATCTTTTTTTTTTCATATTCATATTTATATCCTCTGCAACAAGAGGGGGTTAGCCTTTTCTTTATGATCATAAACTCCTAATTGCTCTTCCGAACGACCAAATCATAATGAGATTAAAAATCGATGCTTCCTTGGCCGTGTGGAACATGGATTAGCATTATGTCACACCAGGTGCAATTCAATTCTTATTCCTAACAATGATTTTTAAAAAAGCAAAACCTGGAAGATCCTCTATCTATTAGCATACCCGTACCGACAGTTAGACTAGCAGAAAGCTATTCCTACAAGGAAAGGTCTCCTTTCTTTCATCTAAAAGCTCCCATCTCTCTGGCCTATCATATGCACTGACAGCTTAAAAAAATATATCGTTGTAGGTCAGTTAAAAGACAAATATTAATCAGCAACCTTAAGAAATATGAAAAGCAATCATTGCATAATAGGTGAAAATACGTCTTAAACTCATATTCTATTCTCCTCCTTTATTTAATTCCAACTGAAGAACCATATATTAAAACATTAGTATTAATCATAAACAGCTTAGAGGGATTAAAACTTATTAAGTGAAGTACATAGGAGAAGAAACACCAAACAGCAAGCTAATTAAGCTGACTATATTCCTTAGGGTGGTGTGGTAATACCTGCAAATTCAGAGTAATAAGTTAACAACAAAATGAAAAAATAAACGAATTTCAGCTACAACAAATATAGTCAATCGTAACAAAAAAGGAAGAAAATGCGCTATACCCTCCTGGCCAAACGTCTCAGGCTAATGGACGTCTGGCCAAACGTCTCAGGCTAACGGACGTCTGGTCAAGTTTGACTGTGGGTATAGCGCATGACTTCCATGCACTTCAACAAAATGATAAATGATCTGCCAGTCACTTTGTAGAAATCAATAGTAAAAATAAAAAAAATTACCCCTCTTATTCATAGTTAGCAAGCTATATAAGAAACCTTTTACGACTATACTATAAAAATACGTGTCGTTCACCTCTGAAAATTTAGCTATTGAAGTACTTCTTTGAATATCAAAGTACAACCAAGCAATATATAGGACAACTTGATGCATAAAGTATTTCGTATTCACATTGAGTTCGGAGAAGGGCGATGTAGACAACTTATCCTAATGTAAGTATTAGTGGCTGCTTCCACAACTCGAACCCGTGACCTATAAGTCACACTGAGATAATTTTATCGTTGCTCGAAAGCTCCTTTTCTAAATATTAACTAAGTTAGACATACGTTTAAAATTCTGAATTCATCTATAAAAGAAAGCTAGACGAAATGGAGAAAGATTAACTTACTTCCGCACTTGAAGTTTCGAGGGACTCTTCGACCACAACCTTCAACAAGACGAATAACTCGGTTGATATCAATAAGAGCAGCCAATTTGGGAGTAATAATGGAACAAACACATTCAACATGAGTAACTCTAACACGTTCGCAACACATAGGAGAAGGAAGTTTTCCATACAAAACAGGTTTACAAGCATTTATACCAATTCTTCTCTCTTCTTTGCAAGCTGCTTCACTCAATTCTGCACTTGCCATTTTCACTTCAAAGATATTCAACAAAGATAGGACCAATAGAATGGCCATTAACAAAGTCCATGACTTTTCCATTTCAGTTTGAAAGTTCTATTTTACAACCACATATAAAGTTCTAACTCTCTTATGCCTTTTATAGTAATTGGCTTCAACTTATGAGTTTAACTTTTAAAAGTAAAATTATATTATCGGGTCATTTAATAAGTAATTATATATAAATGTTCATAATACGTCAAAACGGTTACATGAAAAATAAAGTAGACAGCCTACAATAACTAGTTAAATTACACTAATACTTAAATTTTTGTAAGTTATATGTGCTGACAATATAAAGAATCTTGACACTTATAGATTATTTTTTAAATAATCTTACAATAATAAAAATTCGATTACAATATCAATGTAGAATAGTTTAATTCATATAGGTTTAGGAAGTTTCCCTCATGTTAAATGCTCGGATAGAAAGAACAACTTGTCCTCTCATTATATGTCTGTATTCCACAACCTTACGAACTCAAATATATAATTTTTTCTCAATTTCATAATTATTTTCATGAATAAATTCCATTCTTATCAACATTTAGTGTCTATGCTCCGAAAATATCAAGCCGACAAGTTTAGGAAGTTTTCCACACCTCGAATACAATGTATTTCACCTTTTGTTATTCATTTGACCTATAGAAAGAACAACTTGGCCCCTCAAAAATAATCATTTAGATATAGGCAATACAAATTCCAAAGGGTCCCATAGTGAAAAATACAATAGCCATAGTGTGGTCGATGAGCACTATATGTCCGCGTCCCAAATACTCATGTTTTTTGTTTTAAATTTTAAATTTCAATTCCAACATCAATTTCTTAAAGCTTTTTGAAAATAAAATTTAGTTAATTTAAAACTAAATACAAGATACAATATTATTACAACCTTTTATAATAAATAAGAATAATATTTTTTTAGTAAATTATTTGATTTTTCAAATAGTAATAAAATAAAACACATACACCGAAATGAATTTCGCCTTCCTTTGAATCGTCAAACTAGTAAATTACTACGTCTAATGATCGTTAAAGTCAATCATTCGACCAAATATTCTCGTTGACTGTGGAAATTTTTTTGGTCTTTCCAATTGTTCCTAACTAAAGTGGTGTTATGTTTCTATTCCTTGCAATGCTATGTGCTTTTTGTTGACTATATTTGGCATATAAACTAGGGTATTTGGTGGGTTAAGTTGATTCGAATTTTTTAATTATCAAATTAAATTAATAGTTTTAGAGTTTTAAATCTATTAATTTTAGGGTACGCGCAATATTATAGTGAGTGTACAACTTCTAAAAATACGCAAATCTTATTAGACATCGTGTTTGAGTTATTTTAAATTATATAATAAAAAAAAATCATGAAATAATGAATATTGATCATATTTACTAAATTCAATAATGAAGAAATCGTGTATCCCTCGAAAGTTTTAGATGACTTGTTGTGATTTATGAGGACTTATTTGAAAATTTTGTATGAAGATTATTCCTAATACTGAAAATAAAATACCAAATATTTTTTTTCACAGTTCGTCAAAGATTTGTCAAATAATACAAATTAAAAATTGAATTCTTTGATCTTTTAGAGATTTGGGTATGAAAATGTTGGCCCTAAATTTAATAGACAAAATAAAATCTAAAAAATAATTAATTTTGAGTGAATATTTTACCTCAAATAAATTAATATAAATAGAATACAGTGGGACGTTATCATTTTGTTGGACGATTGCCAAAAAGTAAATGACAATTAATTTATGATACATTTTGCCTTTTACTATTTCATCCTTATCATTTAAATTTGTATTTTTTATCAATTTGATTCCTAATACACTCTTGCCGATGACCAATTTGCTTTATTTTTGGATTTCTTTCATTGTCAAAACTTTTCTTACGGAAATAAATTTATGTATTTTAAAATTTTGTTTACCTTAATACATAATTTTATTTATATGTTGGGTTTAAAAAATTATACGGTACAAATATTTTAACAATATTATAATTAGTATCATTTAAAAATAATTAGTATCATTGTCAAAACTTATCATTTAAATTTGCCGATGACCAATTTACTTTATTTTTTGTTTTCTTTCATTGTCAAAACTTTTCTTACAAAAATAAATTTATGTATTTTAAGATTTTGTTTACCTACTTAATACATAATTTTATTTATATGTTGGGTTTGAAAAATTATACTGTACAAATATTTTAAAAATATTATAATTAGTATCATTTAAAAATAATTAGTATCATTGTCAAAACTTATCATTTAAATTTGTCGATGACCAATTTACTTTATTTTTTGTTTTCTTTCATTGTCAAAACTTTTCTTACGAAAATAAATTTATGTATTTTAAGATTTTGTTTACCTACTTAATACATAATTTTATTTCTATGTTGGGTCTGAAAAATTATATGGTACAAATATTTTAACAATATTATAATTAGTATCATTTAAAAATAATTAGTATCATTGTCAAAACTTATCATTTAAATTTGCCGATGACCAATTTACTTTATTTTTTGTTTTCTTTCATTGTCAAAACTTTTCTTACGAAAATAAATTTATGTATTTTAAGATTTTGTTTACCTACTTAATACATAATTTTATTTATATGTTGGGTTTGAAAAATTATACGGTACAAATATTTTAAAAATATTATAATTAGTATCATTGTCAAAACTTATCATTTAAATTTGCCGATGACCAATTTACTTTATTTTTTCATTTCTTTCATTGTCAAAACTTTTCTTAGGAAAATAAATTTATGTATTTTAAGATTTTGTTTACCTACTTAATACATAATTTTATTTATATGTTGGGTTTGAAAAATTATACGGTACAAATATTTTAAAAATATTATAATTAGTATCATTTAAAAATAATTAGTATCATTGTCAAAACTTATCATTTAAATTTGCCGATGACCAATTTACTTTATTTTTTGTTTTCTTTCATTGTCAAAACTTTTCTTACGAAAATAAATTTATGTATTTTAAGATTTTGTTTACCTACTTAATACATAATTTTATTTCTATGTTGGGTCTGAAAAATTATACGGTACAAATATTTTAACAATATTATAATTAGTATCATTTAAAAATAATTAGTATCATTGTCAAAACTTATCATTTAAATTTGCCGATGACCAATTTACTTTTTTTTTTTGTTTTTTTTCATTCTCAAAACTTTTCTTACCAAAATAAATTTATGTATTTTAAGATTTTTTTTACCTTAATACATAATTTTATTTATATGTTGGGTTTGAAAAATTATACGATACAAATATTTTAAAAATATTATAATTATTATCATTTAAAAATAATTAGTATCATTGTCAAAACTTATCATTTAAATTTGCCGATGACCAATTTACTTTATTTTTTGTATTCTTTCATTGTCAAAACTTTTCTTACGAAAATAAATTTATGTATTTTAAGATTTTGTTTACCTACTTAATACATAATTTTATTTATATGTTGGGTTTGAAAAATTATACGGTACAAATATTTTAAAAATATTATAATTAGTATCATTTAAAAATAATTAGTATCATTGTCAAAACTTATCATTTAAATTTGCCGATGACCAATTTACTTTATTTTTTGTTTTCAATCATTGTCAAAACTTTTCTTACGAAAATAAATTGCTACGTAAAAACGATCGTTAAAGTCAATCATTCAATACCAATCGTCAGTGGCTTTGTATATTCTCGTTGACTGTGGAAATTTTTTTGGTCTTTCCAATTGTTCCTAATTAAAGTGGTGTTATGTTTCTATTCCTTTGATGACTCACAGTGCTATGTGCTTTTTGTTGACTATATTTGGCATATAAAACTAGGGTATTTTGTGGGTTAAGTTGGTTCTAATTTTTTAATTACTAAATCAAATTAATAGTTTCAGGGTTTTAAATCTATTAGTTTTAGGGTACACGCAATATTTTAGTGAGTGCACAACTTCTAAAAATACGCAAATCTTATTAGACACCGTGTTTGAATTATTTTAAATTATATAATAAAAAATAAATAAAATTCATAATTTGGCATTAAACCACGATCTATGCATATATTTTCAGCCTGGTCTGACGAATCTTTTGCTTCTCGGCTGGTGTCGAACTATGGCTATTTTAATAAGTGTGTGATGAGTTCCATAGAAATTGAAGAAAAAAAATGTAAGCAAATAAAGTTCCGGTAAAACTTACCACAATAAAAATAAACAACTAACATCAATTTTGTAAAGCTTTTTTAAAAATAAAATTTAGTTAATTAAAAACTAAATACAAGATACTATATTATTACAAACCTTTTATAAAAAATAATAATAATAACTAACATGTGAAATTTTTTTAGTGAATTATTTGATTTTTCTAATATTAATAATATAAAACACGTAAAGCGGAATGAATTTCGACCTTATTTTAACTCGTCAACTTAGTAAATTGATAGGTCTAATGATCGTTAAAGTCAATCATTCTTCCAAATATCCTCGTTGACTGTGGAATTTTTTTTGGTCTTTCCAATTGTTCCTAACTAAAGTGGTGTTATGTTTCTATTCCTTTGATGACTCGCAATGCTATGTGCTTTTTGTTGACTATATTTGGCACATAAACTAGGGTATTTTATGGATTAGGTTGGTTCGGATTTTTTAATTACCAAATTAAATTAATAGTTTCAGGGTTTTAAATCTATTAGTTTTAGGGTACACGCAATATTTTAGTGAGTGCACAACTTCTAAAAATATGCAAATCTTATTAGACACCGTGTTTGAATTATTTTAAATTATATAATAAAAAATAAATATAATTCATAATTTGGCATTAAACCACGATCTATGCATATATTTTCAGCCTGGTCTGATGAATCTTTTGCTTCTCGGCTGGTGTCGAACCATGGCTATTTTAATAAGTGTGTGATGAGTTCCATAGAAATTGAAGAAAAAAAATGTAAGCAAATAAAGTTCCGGTAAAACTTACCACAATAAAAATAAACAAAGAGAACACTATTTCATCAAGAAAAATCGTGACTCGTATGATTAAATAAAGGACTGTATCATAAGAAACTTCTCGCTACACAAGAAATTCCGTTTATATAATAACAAATTAAGAAATATTAAAAAATTTATGAACCGCACAAAAATTTATGAACAAGAAACAAACAACTATGTGATCACTAAATGAAAGTCACAGTAAAATATTTGTTTGCAAACTGTATGCAGGTGAAATTGAGTTCTTTGGACGCTTCGGTTCTGATGAACTAATCGGAGCACAAATATGACTGTAAGGAACTAGAATCAGGGTAAGAATCCATTAGAATCGGGATCCGGGCAATACATCTGTCCTTAGAAGTATCAGGACATCGTCCCTCAGATCTAATTCGAATCTCAAAATTTCGGAGTGCATTACTAGATAATCGAGCACGACAAACAAAGAACTGTGATATCCGTGCCCAACCAGATATTACGGTATAAATATCGGTACGATCAATAGAAAAATAATAATTAGTAAAACAAAAGAATTTACTTGTTTTTTTTTTTTTTTTTTTTTTCTTACCCTCTCCTCCCACAATATAAAGAGGAATCTAACTATTCATTAAGCATCATTGTAACACGCATATCAAGGCATTATACTTCTATTTACTCTATTATTTAAAGTTCTTATTTTTGTTCATCCGTTCTTTATTATAATTAACATATGAATTTTTTTTAGTGAATTATTTGATTTTTCAAATAGTAATAAAATAAAACACATAAAACGAAATAAATTTTGACTTTACTTTAAATCGTCAAGCTAATAAATTGCTACGTAAAAACCGATAGTTAAAGTCAATCATTCGATTCCAATCGTCAGTGGCTCTGTATATTCTCGTTGACTGTGGAAATTTTTTTGGTCTTTCCAATTGCTCCTAATTAAAGTGCTGTTATGTTTCTATTCCTTTGATGACTGTTGACTATATTTGGCATATAAATTAGGATATTTCGTGAGTTAAGTTGATTTGGATTTTTTAATTATTAAATCAAATTAATAATTTTGGAATTTTAAATCTATTAATTTTAGGGTACACGCAATATTTTAGTGAGTGCACAACTTCTAAAAATACGCAAATCTTATTAGACACCGTGTTTGAATTATTTTAAATTATATAATAAAAAATAAATATAATTCATAATTTGGCATTAAACCACGATCTATGCATATATTTTCAGCCTGGTCTGATGAATCTTTTGCTTCTCGGCTGGTGTCGAACCATGGCTATTTTAATAAGTGTGTGATGAGTTCCATAGAAATTGAAGAAAAAAAATGTAAGCAAATAAAGTTCCGGTAAAACTTACCACAATAAAAATAAACAAAGAGAACACTATTTCATCAAGAAAAATCGTGACTCGTATGATTAAATAAAGGACTGTATCATAAGAAACTTCTCGCTACACAAGAAATTCCGTTTATATAATAACAAATTAAGAAATATTAAAAAATTTATGAACCGCACAAAAATTTATGAACAAGAAACAAACAACTATGTTATCACTAAATGAAAGTCACAGTAAAATATTTGTTTGCAAACTGTATGCAGGTGAAATTGAGTTCTTTGGACGCTTCGGTTCTGATGAACTAATCGGAGCACAAATATGACTGTAAGGAACTAGAATCAGGGTAAGAATCCACTAGAATCGGGATCCGGGCAATACATCTGTCCTTAGAAGTATCAGGACATCGTCCCTCAGATCTAATTCGAATCTCAAAATTTCGGAGTGCATTACTAGATAATCGAGCACGACAAACAAAAAACTGTGATATCCGTGCCCAACCAGATATTACGGTATAAATATCGGTACGATCAATAGAAAAATAATAATTAGTAAAACAAAAGAATTTACTGGA
>MCJB01035549.1:1289-12001 GCA_002018475.1 Nicotiana obtusifolia | reverse complement strand
ACATCGGACATATGGTTTCGACTGCCGGTCGGCTAACCGGTGCCGAGGTTTGACCTCGAGATTCAACCTCGATTGGTCCTTTTATGAAAAAACCCGATTTTGCCATACACACTTACGAAAATAAATTTATGTATTTTAAGATTCTTTTTTACCTTAATACATAATTTTACTTATATGTTGGATTTGAAAAATTATACTGTACAAATATTTAAAAATATTATAATTAGTATAGATATTTTAAAATTATCATAATTAGTACAAATATTCATAATTAGTATAAATATTTTGAAAATATTATAATTAGTGCAAATATTTTTAAAATGCCCCAAAGCGGAATTGACCGGTGGTGCTTGGTCGAAACTCTAGTAAGTAGTCACTCCATTCTAAGAGAACCGTACGTGAGACTTCCGTCTCATACGGTTCCGTTCCGAGCTTCCGTCGTCAGCCTTGGCATTAAACTACTATCTATGCATATATTTTCAGCCTGGACTGACGAATCTTTTGCTTCTCGAATGGTGTCGAACAATGGCTATTTTAACAAGTGTGTGATGAGTTCCATAGAAATTGAAGAAAAAAAATGTAAGCAAATAAAGTTTCCGGTAAAACTTACCACAATAAAAATAAACAAAGAGAACATTATTTCATCAAGAAAAATCGTGACTCATATGATTAAATAAAGGATTGTATCATAAGAAACTTCTCGCTACACAAGAAATTTAGATTATATAATAACAAATTAAGAAATATTAAAAAATTTATGAACTGCAAAAAAGTACTCCACCTTTCACTTTTTTATATGCCAAATATTGGTAAGCAAGATTTTTTGATTTTTCGTTGATCGTATCCACGTATTCAGACTCCGTACCTGTCCTCGATGAAAGTTAGGATGAAACTTATTTTCATTCAAAACCAACTCACTCTAAGGAAAGGAGAGCTTTGCGAAAGTTTAAAAAAGAATTGAGTGAGCTCTCGCCTAAGAGAAGAGTTTAATAGAGCAAAGAGGGATTTTCCGACAACAAAAAAGCTTTTCTTCCCAACCGAGGTGATAGACCACCTTATGGCCGATGTGATTACCACCAGCCAAAGGAAAAAAAACGAGATTGAATGCGACTTTTGTTGGAAAAATGTATTCGCATTCTTATTCATGAAACCTTAACTAATGACTTTGTGTCTTGTTGTAGGTTTTGATAATTGACAAACCATCATTAACAGGTTATCAAGATTGCTTGGATTTTGTTATGTCTACAAGTCAAGCTTTCAAGATAATAGAAGTTGATGCATGGAATCTGTCAATGAAGCAAAAAGATTGAAGACTAAAAGTTGTAGTATTTTTAGTCTTGATTTCGATTTTGATTTTGAGTCTTGATGTTATTTTTGATCTTCCTTAGTTTTTAAGAACTTGGCTCAAACTTAAAAACTATTTCAAAATTCATTAAGACATTTTTCAAAATAATGGTTTTACAAAATAATAAAATTGTGAACCAAAAATCGGTCTGGAAATAAACAGAATGAAGAAGCCATCGATGGCTTCTCCATAAGCCATCGATGGCTTATGTGTTTTGGCTGCTGAAAAATTCCAGAGAGTAGAAGCCANAAACTCCACTTCAAGCCTCTTCTTCCGCTCCGGTGACTCTTGAGTCTATCCACACTTCATTAATCAATTTCGAAAATAGGATTACTACTCAAATTACTCAACTTTCAAACAAAGTTGACACATTAGATGCAGATTTTCGAAATTACATGGAGCGTAACGAAGAAGAAGATGATAGTGATGAGTTTTAAGTTTTAAATTTTTCATGTATTTCCCTTATGCATCTCAATCTTGTCTTCAATTTTTATGTAATGAAATTCAAGTATTTCTTCATTTTATATGATTTTTGCTATTTGTTTATAATATCTTTTTGCTAATGCCAAAAGGGGGAAGATAATATATTAGTAAGAATTGTATAAGAAATACAACTGTGATATGCAATTATAAAAGGGAAGGCATACATTGAGGGGGAAGCATAAAATTAGGGGAATACAAAAAAAAATTTTCAACACTTGCATTATTTTTGAAAGTGTTAATTTTAACAAATGGTATCAATATCAAAATCCTTTTTGCTATAAGAATGCATATCTCTAACTATGTTTGTCATTATCAAAAAGGGGAAAATTGTTGGAAAAACGTATTCGCATTCTTATTCATGAAACCTTAACTAATGACTTTGTGTCTTGTTGTAGGTTTTGATAATTGACAAACCATCATTAACAGGTTACCAAGATTGCTTGGATTTTGTTATGACTACAAGTCAAGCTTTCAAGATAATAGAAGTTGATGCATGGAATCTGTCAATGAAGCAAAAAGATTGAAGACTAAAAGTTGTAGTATTTTTAGTCTTGATTTCGATTTTGATTTTGAGTCTTGATGTTATTTTTGATCTTCCTTAGTTTTTAAGAACTTGGCTCAAACTTAAAAACTATTTCAAAAATCATTAAGACATTTTTCAAAACAATGGTTTTACAAAATAATAAAATTGTGAACCAAAAATCGGGCTGGAAATAAACAGAATGAAGAAGCCATCGATGGCTTATGTGTTTTGGCTGCTGAAAAATTCCAGAGAGTAGAAGCCATCGATGGCGATGGCTTATGGCTACTGGAATTATTTCCAGATTTCCAGAGAGTAGAAGCCATCGATGGCTTCTCTATAAGCCATCGATGGCTTATAGCTGTTGGAGCCAATAACGGCTAGTTTTGAGCTCCAACGGACATATGAGGTTTTGGGGTTATAAATATACCCTCTTAAACCTCATTTGAACAGAACACATTATCCAAAATCAAGAGATTAATTGCTTCAAGTTTTCATATACAATTAAGCTATTTTTTGAGCCATATCTTGAAGATCAAAAGTTGTGTTCAAGTGTTATAATTTTATTCACTTCATCTACTCTTGTGAGAGTTATACTTTGAGTGAAATTTGTGTTGTCAAACACTTAAGGGAAGTTGTCCCTTGTTGTTGTAAGGAAGAGTGTCTTCCTTGTTGATTCACGAAGCTTGTGGGATTCAATTGTTCGTGATTGTTGTAACGGTTTGTTAAGCACCCGTAAGCTTAACAGAGATAGTGAAATACTCAAGTGTGATCTTGAGGAGTGTACAAGCTACAAGTTGTAGTGAACCACTATATATCGGGTGTACGCTTTCTCTTTACATTCCGCAATTTATTTATTGCAATCATATTTTCGCATTTACATTATCAATTACATATCTTTATTGCGAAAATTTGCAATTGTTCTTTAAAACGCTATTCACCCCCCCTCGAGCGTTGCGCATATATTCTAACAATTGGTATCAAAGCCTAATTCTCTTTAATCCTTAACCGGTTGAGAAACGATATGGCTGCTTTTAGAAATGTATATGCAGGGCTGAGTGAAGGACAGTCCACATCGAGACCTCCTCTCTTCGATGGGACAAACTACACTTATTGGAAGGAACGTATGAAAATATATGTATAATCCACTGATTACAAAATTTGGCTGATCATAGAAAGAAGTGAAGGAATCATCACCAAAAAGGAAGGTGAACTCACGGTTCTGAAACCTGAAAGCGAGTTCACAGACGAAGACTTATAAAGGCTAGAAGTTTATGCCAGGGCCAAAAATATGCTCTTTTGTGCAGTAAATCTGGATGATTACCGGAAGATCTCTAGATGTAAAACCGCAAAAGAAATGTGGGACAAACTCGAGATCACATACGAAGGTACGCCTCAAGTCCGAAAATCTAAAATAGACCTTCTAACCTATGAATATGAATTATTTAGGATGAAGGATGATGAGAACATTGAGAAAATCTTTGAAAGGTTTTCAAATATAATAAACGATTTAGATGCACTTGGAAAATCATTTTCCGAGGAAGAAATCGTCAGAAAAATTCTCCGGAGTCTCAAACCGGAATGGCAATCAAAGGTAGATGCAATCCAAGAATCTACCGCCTCCACAACAGTAACCTATGATGGGTTAAGAGGTAATCTTATTACATAAGTTACTCACCTTAACAAACCTCCTGTTTTGGGTGAAGAAAAGAAAAAGAAAAGCCTAGCTCTCAAGGCATCAAAAGTCGAAGCAAAAGAGTCCAAGGACTCTAGCAGCGAAGATGAAGAATATGGAATGATAGTCAAAAAATTCCATAAACTCATGAGAAAAGAGCTAAGGAATAAAAAGCAAAAACCTCCAACTTGCTTCGGATGTGGAGAAACTGGGCACATCAAACCAAACTGCCCAAATGCAAAAGTGGAGAAGAAAAAGCCTCACAATAAACAAAGGGCTTTTATGTCATGGGAAGATGATGATTCGGGCAACAAGTCAGGCGACGAAGATGAAGTCACAAATCTATGTCTAATAGCCATCGAGGACACTCCAAAAGAGAGTGACGAGGTTAGTACAAATCTTTCCAACAACTCTATTTCCTTTGAAGAATTACAAATATCTTTTGAGGAGTTATATGATAATTTTGTTGCTGTAAATAATAAATACAAATCCCTGAAAAAGAATGCCTTAGACTCCGAAAAAGAAATAGAAAAACTGTCTAAGGAAAATGAGAAACTTAGGGAAGAAAATAAATTTTTCGGAAAAAGAAGTGCCGATAAACCTGAAAATTCAAACAGTCCTTGTAATTCTTGCAAATCGCATAAGGCTCACATAGATAAATTAGAAGCCTCACTTAGTAAATTTAATAAGCCTCAAAAAGATTTAAATTTACTTATTGATCATGTTCATGTAAGTAAACAAGGAATAGGTTTTACTAAAACTAATGCCTAATAATCATTTTAGTAGACCAAGAATTAGGCGTAATTTTCATAATTCTAGTACTAATCATGCTCCACCATATATGTGGAATCCAAATGCTGTTTGTCACTACTGTAATAGAGTAGGACATATTGCGCCTGTATGCTATACGAAATATAGGCATTTTTCTACTAATAATGTATATGCATCTGCCACTAACCCGAAAGGACCCAAAAAGGTTTGGGTACCTAAAAACTGTCATTAAATTGACTGCAGGTGTGCTTTAAGGCATCAAGTATACTTTGGTATCTTGATAGCGGATGCTCCAAGCACATGACCGGAGATGCATCCAAATTCACAAACATCAAATCAAAAAAAGGAGGAGATGTCATCTTTGGTGACAATAACAAATGGAAAATTATCGGCATCGGTTTGGTAGGTAAAAATCCCTCTTCCTCAATTGATGATGTTTTGTTAGTAAAAGGTGTCAAACATAATCTCTTGAGCATAAGTCAATTATGTGACAAGGGAAATCGTGTGACCTTCAATTCAAAATATTGCACTGTTGAACGCCTTAATGATAATGAGGTAATTCTACAAGGCGATATAATTGACAACATTTATATGGTAGATTTAAAAAATATTTCTTCGAAAATTGCTAAATGTCTTATGGGTAAAGAAGAAGATACTTGGTTATGGCATCGTAGAATAGCTCACATCAATATGAGTCATTTAAATAAATTGATCTCTAAAGACTTAGTAATTGGTATTCCAAAAATAAAGTTCTAAAAGGATTCTATTTGTGATGCATGCCAAAAAGGAAAACAAGTAAGGTCGTCCTTTAAGTCTAAGAATGTAGTATCTACAACTAGACCCTTACAACTTTTACACATGGATCTCATCGGACCCTCTAGAACAAAGAGCTTTGGCGGTAACTACTATGTCTTTGTAATTGTTGATGACTATTCTAGATTCACATGGACCTTATTTCTTTCTCATAAAAATGAGGCATTTGATATGTTTAGAAAATTTGCTAAAAAGGTTCAAAATGAAATGAACTGCAACATTGTTGCAATTAGAAGTGATCATGGGGGAGAGTTCGAAAAAGACGAATTTGATGTCTTTTGCGGTGAACTCGGAATTGATCATAACTTCTCAGCCCCACGCACACCACAACAAAATTGAGTGGTGGAACGTAAAAATAGATCTCTTGAAGAGATGGCTAGAACTATGATTAATGAGGCTAAAATTCCTAAGTATATTTGGGCCGATGCTATTAGTACTGCTAGTTATGTTTTAAATCGTGCAGTAATTAGGCCTATACTTATGAAGGCCCCTTATGAATTGTTTAAAGGTAGAAAACCTAACCTTTCCCACCTTCGCGTATTTGGTTGTAAATGCTTTGTGCATAATAATGGGAAAGATAATTTAGGAAATTTCGATGCTAAATCGGACGAGGGCATATTCCTTGGATATTCTTTGCGTAGTAAAGCATATAGGATATTTAATAAAAGGACTTTAACTGTTGAGGAATCACCACATGTAGTGTTTGCCGAAAGTGATTCTCGATTGCCGAGAAAGGATTTTTGTGATGATCTTGAAGATTCATTGGAAGGAATCCGTCTTGACGATGAAGGTCCAAGCCATACAAAAACAGACGATGGTGAAAGACCTCAAGAGGATCAAAACAATGAGCAAGATGAACTTCCTAACGAGTGGAGAACTTCCAGACATCATCCAATTGACAAAGTAATTGGTGATATCAACCAAGGGGTAAGTACTCGAAACACTCTTAGGAACACAATCACACATATGGCTTTTGTTTCTCAAATAGAACCAAAAACCATTTCTGACGCAATTAATGATGAACATTGGATTTTGGCAATGCAAGAGGAGCTTAACCAATTCAAACGAAATGACGTTTGGGAGTTGGTGCCAAAACCTAATGACCATACAATAATTGGTACGAAATGGGTTTTTAGAAATAAGCTAGATGAAAATGGTATAATCACTAGAAACAAAGCTAGGTTAGTAGCCAAAGGCTACAATCAAGAAGAAGGGATAGATTACGAAGAAACGTATGCACCTGTCGCACGACTAGAAGCTATTCATTTACTTCTTGCATTTGCTTCTTCTATGAATTTTAAATTGTATCAAATGGATGTTAAGAGTGCGTTCCTTAACGGTGTTATCCAAGAGGAAGTATACGTCGACCAACCCCCAGGGTTTGAAAACTTTGAGTTTCCAAATCATGTATTTAAACTCAAAAAGGCTCTCTACGGTCTTAAACAAGCTCCCCGAGCTTGGTACGTGAGACTGAGTAAGTTTCTTTTGGAAAATGGATTCCAAAGAGGTAAGGTCGACACCACTTTGTTCATAATGAACAAAAATAAAAACATCCTTTTAGTACAAATATTTGTAGACGACATTATTTTCGATGCTACTAATGAATCTTTGTGCAAGGAGTTTTCTAAGCTCATGACAGAGGAGCTCGAAATGTCTTTGATGGGTGAGCTCAACTTCTTCTTGGGCTTGCAAGTAAAACAAATGAAAGAGGGGACTTTCATTTGCCAATCAAAGTATTGCAATGAATTGCTTAAGAAATTCGAGATGATTGATGCTAAAGCAATGCCAACTCTCATGGGTACTTCGGGAAGCCTTGACAAAGACGAAAAAAGTAAAGAAGTAGATGTCAAGAAATACCGAAGTATGATCGGATCTCTACTTTACCTTACTGCTAGTCGTCCTGATATAATGTTCAGTGTATGCTTGTGTGCAAGGTATCAATCTTGTCCTAAAGAATCGCATTTAACCGCGGTTAAATGGATAAAGAAATACCTCATCAGCACAATGAACGTGGGACTTTGGTATCCCAAGGGTTCATCCTGCCACCTTATTGGCTATTCCGACTTTGACTTTGCAGGTTGCAAGTTGGATAGGAAAAGCACCAGTGGCACTTTCCACATGCTTGGCAGTTCGTTAGTTTTTTGGTTTAGCAAGAAACAAGTCAGTGTTGCTTTATCCACCACTGAGGCGGAATACATCGCCGTTGGAAGTTGTTGCACGCAAATCCTTTGGATAAAACAACAACTTGTGGATTACGGCCTACGTCTTGATCACATTCCAATTAGATGTGACAATACTAGTGCCATTTGTCTCACGAAGAATCCGGTTCTTCATTCGAGAACAAAGCACATTGAAATCAGGCATCATTTCATAAGAGATCATGTTCTCAAAGGGGATGTCGAAATTGAGTTTGTTGAAACTCGTAGCCAATTGGCGAACATCTTCACTAAACCCTTAGAGAAAGAGTCATTCTTTAGAATTCGAAGCGAGCTTGGAATTCTTGACTCAACATTGATCTAATTATATGCATAATTATTTTTGTTTTGAACATTACTGACTTGAGCGTCGGAGGCGTTTATTTTATTTTTGCAGGTTCTCCTCATCATGTGGAAAATTTAGAAAATGAGGGGGAACTTAATTAAGTCAAAAGTATTCGCCTAAAATGTGATAAATAATCACTTCCATGCTTAACCATCTATTAAACGAGCAACAAAGATGGCAAAATGTGTCTGGAAATGACAAAAATTTCCAGAACATTTAAGCCATCGATGGCTTCCAGATAAGCCATTGATGGCTCAAACTTTTTGTCCAAATAATTCTGAAAACAGAGAGTTCAAGCCATCGATGGCTTCCGAATAAGCCATCGATGGCTTCTTCAAAATTTTGAAAATTATAGCCGTTTTGTTACCGTTTAAAATCTCGGAAATGACCAAAATGACCCCAAACGGTCATATTACCATATTTCTCTATAAAACTCACTTCCATACTTCAAAACTCACTTCTTCTATCTTCCAAACGAAGTGCAAGAACTTATATTTGTGCTAAAATTCTCTCTTCATCTTGTTATCATTTCTTAATTTCAAATATTTTTCAAGCCTTCAAAATTTCATCCATGGCTTCATCTTCCACAAATCCAATTCCGAGAAATGCTTACAAATATAAAGATGGTTCTTACCTATGGTTCTCAAGTAAGAATGAACTACTCAATTTCTGGCAAAATTTGGAAAGTAGAGAAGTCTTGCCTCCCAGATATGTAAGGGAGATTTATTTTGATATGAAAGGTTTTAATTACCTTTACACTGCTCTACGCCAATCCAATCTCTTGCAATTTACAAGAAATCAACAAGGGTACATACACGAAGATTTAATTCGTGCATTCTACTCGAACCTTCGTCGAATCGATGAAGACCTTGTCTCTTCCGTAAATGGTACGGAAATCTTTCTTAATCAAGAAATAATGTCGGAAATAACAGGACTTCCGACTAACGGCGAAGACATAAATCTCTACGCCGGTCCTTAAGGAGTTGCTTTCGATGAAGCAACATTTTTAAATCTTATGGGTGTTAGTAGGCATCCAACTAGAACAATTCGTCTCCCAACAATCACCAACATGAAAGAAGAATACCGACTTCTTTTCTACATTATCACACGCATTCTTAAACCGAGAAAATACTCTCATACTACTCTCTGGGTTGAAGATGTACGGATAATGCATGCAATCTTGCATGGAGCACGAATCAACTGGACAAAATTTTTCATGATTCATATGTACGATGCAATTCGTGAGGGGGAACCACTCCCTTATGCTCCGGTGGTGATGAATATCCTCAAATACTATGAGGTCGCGACAAATGTTGGTCCTACAACAAAAAGGACCAAAACTTGGTCCGTAACGGATGCATCGTTCCGAAAATCAACGGAACAACCTCAACAACAAGCTCAATATCAAGAGCTCCCACATCAAGAAACTCCACTTCAAGCCTCTTCTTCCGCTCCGGTGACTCTTGAGTCTATCCACACTTCATTAATCAATTTCGAAAATAGGATTACTACTCAAATTACTCAACTTTCAAACAAAGTTGACACATTAGATGCAGATTTTCGAAATTACATGAAGCGTAATGAAGAAGAAGATGATAGTGATGAGTTTTAAGTTTTAAATTTTTCATGTATTTCCCTTATGCATCTCAATCTTGTCTTCAATTTTTATGTAATGAAATTCAAGTATTTCTTCATTTTATATGATTTTTGCTATTTGTTTATAATATCTTTTTGCTAATGCCAAAAGGGGGAAGATATTATATTCGTAAGAATTGTATAAGAAATACAACTGTGATATGCAAATATAAAAAAGAAGGCATATATTGAGGGGGAAGCATAAAATTAGGGGGGGAATATTTTTTCAACACTTATATTATTTTTAAAAAGTGTTAATTTTAACAAATGGTATCAATATCAAAATCCTTTTTGCTATAAGAATGCATATCCCTAACTATGTTTGTCATTATCAAAAAGGGGGAAATTGTTGAAAAAATGTATTCCCATTCTTATTCATGAAACCTTAACTAATGACTTTGTGTCTTGTTGTAGGTTTTGATAATTGACAAACCATCATTAACAGGTTACCAAGATTGCTTGGATTTTGTTATGTCTACAAGTCAAGCTTTCAAGATAATAGAAGTTGATGCATGGAATCTGTCAATGAAGTAAAAAGATTAAAGACTAAAAGTTGTAGTATTTTTAGTCTTGATTTCGATTTTGATTTTGAGTCTTGATGTTATTTTTGATCTTCCTTAGTTTTTAAGAACTTGGCTCAAACTTAAAAACTATTTCAGAATTCATTAAGACATTTTTCAAAATAATGGTTTTACAAAATAATAAAATTGTGAACCAAAAATCGGGCTGGAAATAAACAGAATAAAGAAGCCATCGATGGCTTATGTGTTTTGGCTGCTGAAAAATTCCAGAGAGTAGAAGCCATCGATGGCGATGGCTTATGGCTACTGGAATTATTTCCAGATTTCCAGAGAGTAGAAGCCATCGATGGCTTCTCTATAAGCCATCGATGGCTTATAGCTGTTGGAGCCAATAACGGCTAGTTTTGA
>MCJB01035538.1:63970-85467 GCA_002018475.1 Nicotiana obtusifolia | reverse complement strand
GGTAATTCTGCCTTTGATACCCACCTTGAGAATTAGTAACATAATTTGCCTCTTCATAATCATCACTTTGCACCGGCTGCACATTCTCAACCATATTGACTTTCTTCTTCTGATTTTCCATGAAAAGCTTTGTCAACACATTGACATTTGTAGCAAGTTCTGCAATTACTTGGTCTCGTTCTTGATTTTCCTTGATCAAGTTATTCATAGAAGGAGACCCAATTGCAATACCACCTGTTGTATCCTCGGAATGCCAAGCCTGATTGTGTTTTGCCATTTTATCTAAGATCTGAGTCACTCTAGCGAAGGTTTTATCCATGAAAGATCCAGCAGCAACATTCTTCACTATTGATTGGTTCATAGGGTCCAAATCAATGTAGAATTCTTCCAACAAGATGGAATCGGGAAAGCCATGGTTTGGAGACCTCACCAAATACAACTTGAAGCGATCCCACGCTTCATGTAATTGTTCACCAAGTAGTTGCTTAAAGAAGAATATCTTGTCTCTGAGCTCAGACTTCTTGCTTTGTGGAAACCACTTTGACAAGAATGCCCAGACAAGTTCAAGCCATGAACGTATGGAATTCGGAGGAAGATTTTGAAGCCATTTCCTCGCATCTCCAGCTAACGAATACTTAAAGCATCTCAACCTTAAGGCATCGTCAGAGACATGGTTTTGCTTGTGCATCGCACAAACACCCAAGAAATTCCTGAGGTGCTGCGTTGGATTGTCGTCAGTGGAGTTTCTGAAGAATCCCTCCGCTTTCAGCATCAGAATTAGTCCATGTTCCACCTTGAAAGTAGCAGCACCTATAGCCGGAGGTACTATAGCATTTGTATCCTCGATATATTCTTCAATATCTGCAAAAGGATTTCCTTCCTGCTCTACCTCTACATCATCTTCATGGTCCGACATATCTCCCTGTCTACAACAACCAAAACAAACGGCGTGTAATCAAGTGGAATTAGACGTATAGTAAAGTATACACTAATTAGCAATTTCCAAACCGTATTCCCCCGCAACGGCGCCAAAATTTGATTCGCTCAAATTACACCTTAATGATAGTGTAAGTGGTCGATGTCAAGTATAATAACCCAACAAGGTTGAGGTCGAATCCCACAGGGAATAGGTGTGAAGCAATTGTCTAATTAATGTAATACTTGACTAAGTCGTAATTCTATCAAGTACGCCAAATAGAATAAAAAAGTGTTGAATGTATAAGTAAACGAAAACTGAAAACTAATTTTTATAGTATGAATGTGAAAAATATGAATTTAAGAAACCAAGGTTGTGTTCCCCTTAATGTAGTAGAATGTTCTTGATATTAATATTAAATACCTTTCTTGATATGCAATTGATGTTTAATTTACTATCCAATATTTCCCAATAATTGGATAGTGTATCCTCTCTACGATTCTCCCGAATACAAAAGAGTCATGCTTAAGAGCAACCAATTAAAGGCCAAATTAAAACCTACTTATTCCTAAGCGGTTTTATTAAACAAGGTTTAAAGCCTTGAGTCTTTGTTATTTATTTCTACCAAATTCTATCTCACTTTTCCAAGATAAAATAGAGTTAATTGGCGTTCGTTAATGTTTGCAACCACTAACTTAATTGGAGAACAAGAAATAAATAAATATCAATTTTCCTTTGAAATCAGATTCAATATCAAGATCTCAATAACATTCTACCTATCTAGGGTTCACAACCTCAGCGTTTGAGCTTAGCTACACATGCTGATAATTAAAGAACAATGAAGAGTAATTGATATCATCTTACAAAAATAGAATGTATTTGATCCCCAAAAACTTCTAAGAATTCAAAATAATCAATTGCCGTACTTTGTACTCTAAACACTGACAAGACTCCTTTCACAAAACCCTATAAAACCTATTTATAAAGGCCCAAAACTCAAGGTGAATTTCGGTCTGATTTGCCCCTGTGGTAAAAACGCGGACCGCATTTCTATCGCAGAACAGAAATGTGGACCGCAAATCATCATCGATCATCGCAAACTCCACCAGAAAATTTTGCTCTCATCGCGTTTTGATTCGCTGTTCGCATGTTGATTATGCGATCGCATTCTCCACTCTAATTTTCACCCAGAAATCTGTTTGTGTTTGCGATTTTATCTTGTCATTTCGCGGTTCGCATTCCTGTTTTGCGGTCGCATTTGCAATCGCATTCTCGTCATGAAGATTGGCCTAGAGGTCTGTCCTTGTCTGCGATCTACTTGTGGAATATGCGATTCGCATTTTCTGTTTGCGATCGCATACTCGCATATGCGATGCTCTTACTTCTTTTCTTGTCTTCAGCTAGCTTTTTGAACTCTTTTTCGTACTTCTGGGTCCTTACACTCAATATACTGCAAATACACTAAAATTACATAAGTATCATGATAATTTGCAAGTAAAACAAGTCAAACTTTAAGCAAGCAATATCAAAATGTGCCGAAATTACCCGGCACATCAGTGCTCAAGGTATTCATGATCCAGGTAGACTTTAGACTATTATTGAACTTGTTTTTTCTAGCATGCCCCGTTATATCTATGTTTTCTCTACTGGTAAAATTATTTGAGCTATGATTCATGATAGAAATTATGTCTAGGATATATGCTTATATGTGTAACACTATTAGACTGAGTACTGTGAGATGTGGTTAATTGAGACTTGTGCGATAGTCATATTCTTAGTCATAATTCTTCACCCTCATGTTGTATCTCAGTCTCTAAACATTATTTTTTTGTCATATCACATGTTGTTGTTGCCTTCTATATGTGATACTATTTTTGCTGAGGTCTATGAGATGTGAGCCATTGAGACTTGAGCGGTTGATGACTCATGTGGGCCATAGAGCAGTGTTGTGTGTTATATTTGGATTGGATTACACGCTACAACAGATTGATATTTATATCGGGTTGCATGATACAAGAGATTGATATTTGAATCGGGTTGCACGCTGTAACGGATTAAAATTTAGATCAGGTTGCATGCCGTAACAGATTGATATTTTAATCGAGTTGCACGCCGCAACACTTATATTGATTATTGATTAGCGCTTGGGCCAGGATTTGTCCCTTGGGTGTCTGTTATATTAGTGAGCACAGGCGCAATAATTTATATGTGCTTTAGTAAGGGGCATTTATACCAGGCACCCGTACAGTGCTGGGTGATTGTGTGTGAGATGGTGAGGGGCATTTTTGCCAGGCACCATGAGCGTGCTGAGTGTGAGTATATTAAATAGCTTTACTGTGATGTTATTGACTTGTCATGTATATTTGACGTGTAGGCATAGAGACATATCTTTCCTTGGGGTATTATATGGAAGTTCAACTATTTTACTTATTGATTATTTATAGATCTCTGTTACAATTGTGTTATCTATTATTTGCTTATTTAACGAGTTGGTTAGGTGCCATGACAACTAGGTCGATTTTGGTTCGTGACACCTTGTCAAGCAAATCCTACAACTGCTCCTTCAATTCATTCAACTCCTCTAAAGCCATATTGTATTGTTAGAAATGGGCTGAGTGCCCAGAACCAAGTCATTGCAAAAGTCGATATCCCTTTCGGGTGGCATAGCCGAAAAATTCGTAGCAAACACCTCTAGAAACTCACGCACAACCGGAACCGAATCCATAGAATGAACCTCCGCACTAGAATCACGCATATAAGCCAAATACGCCAAACACTGCATCTCGGACATACGCCGAGCCTTCACATATGAAATTCCTGCTAGTGGAGTGCCCAAGAGTCCTTCTTCACTCCACCCTAGATAACCCCGACAAAGCTAACGTCACGGTTATGGCGTGACAATCCAAGATAACGTGATACGGGGGCAACCAATCCATACTACGAATAACCTCAAAATCCTCCATACCCAACAACAGATCAACCCTGATATTATAGCCCCCAATAGTGACTAAATAAGAGCAATAGATACGGTCTACCATAATAGAATCCCAAACAGGTGTAGACATATAGACATGAATACTCAAAGAATCATGAGACATATTCATATTGAAGATAAATAGGATGACATATATGAATAAGTGGAACTCGAATCTGATAAAACTTATGCATCTCTGCAGCAAACTGGAACGATACCTGTGATGACCGCGTCAGATGACTCTTCCTCAAGTCTAGCTGGAAATGCATAGCAACGAGGCTGAGTCCCACCAATATGACCTCTACCCCTCAGATGGCCTCTCACCAACTGGCCTTCACCTCTAACTGTCTAACCTCTACTTCGGGTTGCTTGTCCCTTACCTCTAGCTGGCTAAGCGGGTGGTGGAGAACCGGTGCCAGCCTCATGGTACGAGTACCCTGCGGTGGCCTGCTGCTCCGCAATCTAGGACAGTACATCCTAAAATGACCCATGTCACCACACTCAAAACAACCCCTCAGTTGGCGTAACTGTTAAGTCTGAGACTGTCAGTCATGACCGAAACTCCCCACTGGCATTGTGATGGCACCTAACACTACTTGCTACGCAAGCCAACAATTTCTCAATAATAATAAACTTGAATAACATAACTTAGTAACCTCTACAACGGTAATATCATAAGATATCTGAGAAAAACCAACAGCAACACAACTACAACCATCCCAAAGATCTGGTGTCAACGAGCACACGAGTACTGCAGAATCTCAAAATACATGACCAAATCCTCAATACAAACTGTCAGAATAATAGAACAGTGATAATGAAAATAAATGAAAGAGAATATCAAGTTCATGCGAACGACATAAAAGTCTTCCTCGTAGTCTCCCCAAGCAACCACCATGCCCAAAAGTTGGTATCAGTGCGAGCTCAAGCAACCACTATGCCCAAAATTACTTGGATTTGCACATAAAGTGCAGAGTGTAGTATGAGTACAACTAACCCCATGTACTCAATAAGTAACAAACCTAACCTCAGGCTGAATACAACGATGAGCTCAGAGAAAAGTCAGTGTCTAACACCACTAACCAATAACAACTCATAATATAATGAAGACAATAAAAGTAAATATCTCAAAGATATCATGTTCAACTTGTTCACAATTACAGAAAATTAGACATGCTTTCCATGTATAACAGTCAATGCCCAATCATTCTCTGAAAACACCAAAAACATGATTTTAACGAGGAAACTGTGGTTTCAACAACATATAAGATATTTCGTTACCAGCTAGCATGAGGAAAATGCATCTATGTGCCTACATGTCATAACCGTGATATTAAATAAGAATGACTCCTAGTGGAAGAGATAACATATAACAGTGATTTCAAATAGTGAAAATCAACAAGGAAAGAGATAACATAAACAAAAACTTCAAGTAATGATAATCAAGAATGAAGGGGATAACACGAACAATAACTTCAAATAGTGATAATTAACAATGAAGAGATAGCATGTCACAATAAAAGAGGCATCAAGTTCAACTAAGGCATGAGAGCAATTTATCAAGTAGGATGTAGAACAAGTTTTAAACAAGTCAATTAAGGCATGTATGGATAGACAAACACAAACAAGAATAGATTAACTAAGAGAATTTAGAACATGATATGGTATTTCAACTAAAGCATAGGAAATAGTCTAAGTAGTCTAAACAGGCCAAATACCACGTACAATCCGTGTACCCACTCGTCACGTTGCCTACACGGCTTTCACATAGCAGAAATGAATAAATCAATACCAATCCTAAGGGGTAGTTCTCCCATACAAAGTTGGGGAAGACACGTAGCTCAACTAGGCCAACTCAACCCTCCAAAACAGCTTTTCCCCTAAAATTTGCCTCCACACAGCTCAAATCTAACCAAAAATGACTTAATAATATCAAACAATGCAAGAGAAACCAACTAAAATAAATAAAGCTATGATCTTTACATTTTCACCAAAAACTCAACAAAAGTCAACGTCGGGCCCACCTTGGATTTCAAATCCAAGCTTACCCGAGCGAAGCCTGAACTAACACAAGCTCACACGAACAAAAAAAGACTCAATCGGAGTCCGATAACTCAACCAATTCACCAAAATATCACTCTTGGGTGTTCATAACCTAATGGTACAACCTATACCAGTTGGGTCCCATATCTCCCCAAATACTCCTCCAAAACTCGCCAAATTCGAGTATATTATTCTCCTAATATAGAAGAACAAAACCCAAAAGGAATCGGGAAATAAACGCTCTAACTCATTTCAATTTTTAAAATTTAGGACATAACCCCAGGTCTTGATTTAAAGAATTAAATGGGTTTTCAATTAAAATCATGGATTAAAGCTTAAACCAAGAGAATGAATCAAATGGAAATACTTAGGTTATGCTTTAGACCTTACCCCATGGAAGAAAATTGAAGAACATCCTTGAATTCTTCCAATCCCAAACTTTCAAGATGAGAAAAAATCCAACATTAACAAAAAATGCTCAGTTGTTCTGCCTCGTTTCTTATGTCAAATGATCCCAAAACTCGCTTTTGATACCTACAATGGATTCCTCGTGAAATTCTAGTAAATTTAGGCTTTTGAATCACCTCATTTGACCTTATAATGAAGGAGATATGTTGGTTTCAATATTTGGAAATAGTGCAGATTTTTAAATACGAATTCATTGGCAATTTCGTAATTAATTTGAAAAATCTGGCGACCCAATTCTTTATAAAATGACCATAAATTACTCATACAATGTCCGAAACTTGATGATTTTAGTTACTATGGTTCCAAAATTACGATACAAAAATAGTGGTTTAGTCGAAACACGAATCAAAGGCAGTTTGATGGTAACCTTTATGCTCAAATCAAAAACAATCACCATACAACCCAAGCTTATCCAAAACTCATAGGAATTTAACCAAACTTTGTGGACATGTCCAAAGTATCATACAAACTTATTGGAATAATTAGAACCTGACTCTGAGTCCGTTTATCCAAAAGTCAAACTTTGATCAACTCTTCTAACTTTAAGCTTTTAAAACGAAAATCATTCTTCCAAATCAATCCCGAACCACTCGAAAACCAAAAATAACCATACACGCAAATCATAATACATAATATGAAGATATTCAAAGTCTCAAACCACCGAATAGAACGCTAAAGCTCAAAGCAACTGGTCGGGTTGTTACATTCCATGGATGACATGCAAGATGTATTCGATATATTTTTGTGATGGACCTGTCTTGAGGACTTGAGGTCAGGTTTTGATAGCATCTTGGGCTCGGTGGTTTCAGTTGTGTGAGTATGCATTTATTGGACTTATATATCTGGTGGTGTCCCAAAAGTGGGATTTACGGCTCGGGGAGCGGTTGGATAGCTATATAATGTGTATGATGTGACTACGGGATGTGTTTAGATGGTTTTGATATGATGGGCAGATTTCCTTGGGATGTGAAAGGACTAAGAATGCTCGATTTCTGTAGATTTGTTATATAGTCCCGAGTTGTGAGTGTTTTACGGGATTCTTTCATGTTGTTCATTTGTGGAACGAAGTATATTCTCATGTCTTGTTGACGAGTTCAAACTCGGGAAGATTAAGTGATTGGATAGTAGTTGTGGCCATGGAAGGGAATAGAGAGATACTAGTTTAGGCTAAGCAGGTGGTTATCACCTATTGGCTAATCTTTGGATGTGTGATTCTCATGATGTTTTGTGGAGAGTTCTTTCTACTGGTGGGCTATATGTGTTGCAATTTGAGTTTGGATTACTTGGGGAATTTGGCTAGACCATCTCGAAGATGAATGTGGGGTAGCGGATGATTTGAGGTATTTTATGATTTGTGCTATCAGTTCATGAAGGATTTAGCTGAAATTTGGTGCGAGATTGTGATATTTGTGAAGTAAAGGTATTGTGGGTTATCAGATGTTTGTTCTATAGCTTTGAGCCAAATGGGGGATTCTGTTGTCGATGATTTGATTGCATGATTATGTGTCGTATTGGTTTCGGTCTGAGGCATACTTATTATGACTTGCAGAGATTGCTTTTGAAGATAACTTAAGCAAGGAAGTTTATTGGTGCATGATGTGTTAAACGTTATGGATACATGGAAGTCTTGGAATAGTTTAGGTTTGTTATTCATGATGGGGTAATGTACTATGAAAAGGGATTCACTCGGTTGCGTAGAGGTGTGGATTGCTTCTTGGCGTGTTGGTGTGTGAATAGAGCATAGGCCATTCGGCTCGTTGGATAGTGCATTTGAGATTTGAATGGGGTGGATAACTCTCGAGAAGGCTCTAAAGAGTTCAAGATTCATATGTGGCATTTGAGATTTTTTCGGATTTGTATAAGGCTAAGATTTGAGATTTGTATTGGGTGGTGTTGGGACTGGCAGTACATCTGTATCACTAGAGATTCTGCATTTCAGTATTAGAAAGGTAAAGGAAATGTTTTTATATTCACATAAGGTCTCTTCATAGTGGGTATCTTGGATGCGGTTTGAGTGTTTAAATGGGAATAAAGTGGTTTATGAGCTTTAGGACGACGTGGTTTCATGCTAGGATCTCCTGTGGGAGCTTTGGGTAAGGATGGTGGTGTTCGGTAAAGGAGAAGTGTCAACTTGGGGGTAATTCAGAAGGAACTCAGAGAAATAGATCAGCTTAGTGGTCAATCGAATCAGCATGGTAACGTGTATAGTGGATTATTTTGGTTCTTATGATGTGGTGAGTCTCTATAGGTATTTTGTGGAAATACTCATGGATTTGGCGATCTGCATGACTTGGTTGAGTTAGAGAGATTCAGTTCTATTGGCTTGGTTATGTGCATATGGGTTTCGTAGAGTTTTAGATGATTTCTATCATGGTTTGAGATGGATATTTTCTATTGGCATGAGAAGTATGTGGCGTATTGTTATTTTTTCCTGGATAGGATCAAGTGAAAGGTTTCTGACTAATTAAATCTGTATTCTACTTATGACTCAGAGTTGATAATGGGGTTCTTGTGTTTTCATATGAGGGCATGATAGATGCGGTGCATCGTGTGGGATTGAGGTTTGCATGTACAAGGCTGCGATTCAGTTTTAAAGGGAAGGTTATGAATTTTAGACAGCATAGGTGGTTTTAGATGTTTAGAGGAATGCTAGTACTACTTGGTATTAACTGAGAAGGGTGCGCATTTCAGAAGGCGTATTGTGTTTTGACATATGAATGCTTCATTGGTATTGTGGTACTCGCTTGGTTGGCCGACTATTGATGTTCGGATTTTTCCATGTGGCACGGAAGAATTATGGGAGTATTTCTGGTGGAATGATTATGTATGGAGGATGTGTGAGTCATTTGAGAGGTGTAGATGGGATCAGATTTGGTGACTCTTTTGTATTCTTGTGGTTTGGAGACTGAGAGTCTCAGTGTTAGATTATTTCATGGCTGTGGACTGCAAAGATATGGCTAAGTTGGCCAGCTGGAAATATGTGTTATAAATATGTTATTGTGTGCTTTTTGGAGGCTATCCACCTATTTTGGAGGGATCAGAATTGATTTGGAGGCCACTTGTAGGCCTAATAAGGATGTATATTCTACACCAAGTCGTACTGTTGACTCAGCACGGCTAATGTTGAGGGGTGTGTCATTTGGTTAGAGTTAAGCTTGTTCATGTTATGAGATAATCTATGTGTTACTCTTATGTGCTACGATGGGTTGTGATCTTATGGTTATATGCACATATGATGCGGTTTTGATTTGGCCTTGCAACGAAATTCGAGCAAGATGGCTCTTGGGATGTTGAATGGTTGATTGTGCCTTGGTTATGATCTTTCCGGTTTGTGGCATATTGTGCTATTCGTTAGTCCATGGTTATTGTCATGCACTTCATGTGTTTGTTGTTGATTTACGTGTGGTTATTGATTTTTGAGCATCATGGTTAAAGGTATTTCACATGGACTGCTATTTGGACGGGGTCACGCATTGCCGCGGGGTTATGTTGGGATATGATCCTTTGTGATAGATTCGTCTGTCTTGGTTCTACTATGTGTGATGGGTTCATAGTATTGCGTTGTGGTGGTACTTGTTGGGCTTGTGGGACAATTCTCTCATTTGAGTCATTTTCCATGTTTGAATACATTTGAATTGTTGCTTATTGGTGTACGGATTGCACGATTTGTGGTTTTAGGCTGTATTGGTGTGGCATGTCAGTAGAATAGCTGTGTTGGATGAGATGAGGTCATTTGACCGAGAATAGGTTCTATCGGATTTGATTGCGGTATGTTTGGAAGAATAATATCGAAAGTGGCTTGGAATTTTGCTTTGGTTCTTATCAGACGAGAGAGAACTCCATGACTTGTTGGTCTGATGAGTGGTTATGAGTTCCTGCATGTTTTCTTCATTATCGACAGTGTACGAAGGTTTTGATCGAGGTTTTATTTGATGTGAGGTTTATTACCGGTACCAGATTTTTTTTGAGCAGCTACTGTTATCAGAAATTATTGTTACGAGTATTCGAGTTATATGGTGTATCATGTGATAACATCTTGGGTTATGTCTATGGCTTGATGCGACTTGTACAGACTTGTACAGTGTGTAGATGTGAAGTTCGGGTCTTGTTATGAATTCTGGATGTTGGAGATTTGATTCTAAGGTTTAGGGGCTAAGATTGAAGTAAGGATCTTCAGTTAGGTTTTGTTGTCAGGCTTGTATTGATTGGAGTTATGTGGGATCAACCACGGGTAGGTGCATGGTGAGTTTTCACAGTGATTTGTTGGCTTTGGAACGACTCTTGGCACGTTCGAGGACGAAAGTATGTTTAAGTGGGGGAGAACGTAACGACCGGACGGATCTTTTTGAGAATTTGCATTCCGTTCAGCTGTTTGAAGTCTTGAGTAGCTTCATATGATATATTATGACTTGAGTGAATCGTCGGTTTTGGTTTTAAGATGATTCATGATTTGATTTGGAAGACTGATTCTCAACTAGGAAGCTTTAAGTTGAAAGAGTTGACCAAGGATGTTGGTGTATTTGATCTCGGATCAGAATTTTGATGATTTCGTTAGGTTCGGATGGTGATTTAGGATGTTTCTTGAAGGTTTTGGTGTTAATTAGCAAAAGTTGGCAATTTGAAGGTTTTGAATGTTCATAAGTTTGACCAGGGGTTGACTATGATGATATCGGGTTAGGATTGTTGTTTTGGGAATCGAAATAGCTTCATTATGTCATTTGGGACTTGTGTGCAAAATTTAAGTCATTCCGAGTTTTTTTGATATGATTCTACACGAGTTTTGGAAGTTGAAAGTTCAAAAGTTCATAAAGTTTGATTTGAGGTGCGATTCGTGGTTTTGATGTTGTTATGGATGGTTTGAGGCCTCGAATTGGTCCGTGTTATATTTTCAGACTTGTTGGTATGTTCGGATGGGGTCCTAAGGGGGTCGGGTGAGTTTTAGATGTGGTTTGGTTCATTTTGCCTAATGTTGCATAGCTGAAGAGGGTCCGGTGTTGGTGTTTCCACATATGCGTAAGAATGGACGTAGATGCTAGTCCGCAGATGCAGACCAGTGGTCGCAGAAGCGAAAAAAGGCTGGGGAGGTAAGATCGCAAAAGCGAAATTTAGAGCGCATCTGCGTAAGCGCAGGAGCGGTGGTCTGGAGCGCAGAAGCGAGGGTGAGTGCTAAAGCGGAGTGTGGTGTCGCACCTACAAGTGCGCAAAAGCGAGACTTGGTCCGCAGGTGCGAAATGACGGGCTTTCAGTGGTTTCCACAGAAGCGGGTCATTTGTCGCAGAAGTGGTGCTGTAGAAGAGGCCTTTTTGTTTGCAGATACCTGGCAGATTGTATTTTATTTGAGGTTTTGGTTCTTTTATCACAATTCGAGATTTGAAGCTCGATTTTGGGTGATTTTGGAGAGGATTTCCACAAAATGGATTGGAGTAAGTATTATCGTCGCGGTTTTGATTATATTTCATGAGTCTATCTTCCATTTTGGCATTTGGATTATGGATTTATAGAGAAATTGGGGATTTTTGGCTAAACTTTCATGAAGTGGAATTTGGAGTTTTGAACAACGATTCGGAGTCAGATTTGAGTAAAACTAGTATAGGTGGACTCGTAATGGAATGGGTTGTTGGAATTTGTAAGTTTTGTCAGATTCCGAGGTGCGAGCCTGGGTTTGACTTTTTGGTTGACTTTGAGTTATTGATTAAAGATTTGACCTTTATCATTTTGGTTGGCTTCCTTTGGCATTATTTGATGCATTTGAATTGCTTTTGGCTAGTTTCAAGCCGTTTGGAGGTTGTTACGCGCGGGATGTCATTTCTAGAGTGTTGTTTGTACTCAGATTTTGTTTTGGCTTGTATGAGGTAAGTATCTTATCTAAATTTGGTTGAGCCACTAGTTACCTAAATTATTTGTGATAACTACGTGTTATGGGTGCGCACATGTGTGGGGTTTGAGCCCATGTGCTAACACCAGGTGCATTTATCCATGCTCGGGTTGTGCTTAGGCTATGATAAGCCTAGAATTGACGGTTCAGCTTTAAGCTATGATGTTTCTCATATTTGTAACATTGTTGTGAACTATTTGAGCCATGTTTGAGGCTACATAGAGGTTTAATTCTTGAATGATCTTGCTAATTGCTATTTATGTGATGTAATTGCCGATTTGAGTTATGATAGCACACTTTGCACATGCCTACACAATAGCATGTTATTATACCAAACCAGGAGCATGAAATCTGATATTTATTCATCATATACATGTGTTCTTATGTACTTGCTTCTGTGTGATATGATTTGGACTGGATGCATGTGACCACGCCAGGCGAATTGTGTTGTTATGCCTGTGGCCACGTCGGGCGAATTGTGTTTTTATGACTGTAATCACACTGGGCGGATTATGATATTGAGCTTGTGAGCACACCGGGTTGGTAGCACGTTGAATTGGCCGTGCTTGCGTGTGAATAAGGATCCATCCCCCTAGGGTCACCTACTCATGTTTCTCTCTTGATGGTGTACACGCGGATTGTGAGAAACCGACAGGTTTTTGGTTGATGTGAGCTCTTGGAGAGCTAGTTACTATATTTGGATCGGGTTGCACGCAACATGCCTTATTGGCTTATTATTGTTGGATCGGGTTGCGTGCTGCAACGGACTGATATTTGGTTATTGCATTTCCTCTTTCCTTGCATTTATCTTGACTGTTTACCTGATTTACTTGCATATCTTCTTTATATGCTGATTGCTGATTGAGTATAATAATTTAAAACAACGAATTGTTTTTATAGCTGAGATTTCCTGATTTGATCATATATCCGTTTAGTACTTGCTGAAATCATGAACTGTACAGGCGTCTGTGAGTATCATTTATAATTCTTGTTTCTTTTACGTCGCCAAGGTTGGTCAGGATACTTATTAAGTACATGGGATCGATTGTACTCATATTATACTTCTGCACCTTGCGTGCAGATCTTGGAGTTGATGCTACTGTCTATGGGGGAGCTAGCATTGAAGATGTAACGCATTTCATTTATGACTATCAGTTGTCCTTGGTAGCTTTAGATTCGAATTATGTTCATGTACCTTCCAAACAGACGTTGTAATTATTTCAATTCAATTTTTGTAAATCTAAGTCTTAGTGGCTCATGACTTGTACTACCAGTCCTTGGGGAGTTGTATAAAGTTAAGTTATTTCACTTTTGACTCTTACCATTATCATTAAAATGTATTTTATTACTATTTGACCTAGCTAGTGGGTTGGGTTAGGTGCAATCACGACGGGTTGGATTTACGATCGTGAAAGGGCAAAAACGTCTATTTAATCGGATCAATGGCTACTTTGCTAATATATTTAAAAAGCTGGCTAAGTTCTAATAGTCACCTAAAAAATGGCTAACATAACTAATTTTTACTGGAACTGATAATAAGCAGTTTAAGAGTTTGGTAGAAAAATTCTAACAAGCACTTTTTTGATAAAATAAATCAAATGCCATTATAGTTGTTTACACTAATAAGGAGCTCATTTTTGCACAATTCTTAATTTTACAATGATTAAAATACAAATTATGTTTATGTCTCAATTTACTCTTGTTCAAAATTTGTTAGAGAAGAATATTTTTAATAAATATGAATTATTTTGAGATATACCAATATATTAATACATTGACTAATATGTATTATTAGAAAATATACTTAAATATCCCACAAATATTCATAGACAAATATAGGCATTCAGGTTGTATCAATACTGCAGACTCAATCAAAGACCATAGACCACCAATGATCTCAGTTTTAATTGTTAAGGAATTAACAACAAAGCAGAACCTTAATAATATAACAATATGTAAAAATAATAATAATAATAATAATAGTGAAGTGAAAGAAAGCTTTATCAACTCAAATAATACCGAGGGAAATATGATTGCTCTTCTCGGTGAAGGTGATGATGGATTGCTGGGCTTCAAAAAAAAAAGGTGAGGAGTGAAGCCATGTTGAGGATTCGCGGATTTGTTTCTGAAAAGATAATTTAAGGATTAGATAAGAATATTAGGGCAAACCAAAAGTATTTATAAGTTAAAAACATAATAAGTTGAGGATAACCAGCTTATGATTTATAGCTTATTTTGAGTTATAAGTACTTTTGATATTTTCCAAATACGTAAGAGGAAGTATAACTTTCAACGGCTAATCAAGTAGCGTGTCAAGTTTCTAGAATAGCAAAGTTCGATACTCTACACAAGTCTGGTCTCAGGCTAAAACATAAATTAAAATACTTTAAAATGTAAGAATAACTCAAGTAGTACAATTAAAGCATGGTATAAATAAGTCTACGTCTACCCGAACATAATCAAGAATCTAGCATACCCATGGAAATTCGTCACCTTGTACGTGTGTAGCTCTCCTAACACATAGAACGTAGTAGTTATAGCACCTACGACGGTAAGTTCCGTCTTACAAGGTTAGACATGAGGCTTACCTTGCTCCAAAATCTGCTAATCGGCTCCAACGCCTCTCAAACACCTCAAACCAATGCCAAAGAATGCTCAAACCAATCAAAATATACTCAAAGGCTCGTAATTTAACAATTGCAAATAATTATCAAGTCCACACGAAAAGCCAACAAGGTCAACCCCTAGTCCCACATGCTCGAATTTTGAAAATTCTAGAAGATATATATTACTCATAGCACAACGAACTCTAATATATAATTTATTCCAAAAGCCATGTCCAATTTCGTGGTCAAAACTCAAAAATATCATTTTAGGTCATCATAAAAAAATTTCACACTATTCCATCTCAAATCATGAATTTACAAGTCTAAATTCATACATATTCATGAAATATAATTAAAAGTGAGTTGGAAATACTTAACCTCAATAGGTGGATGAAAAATAAGAAGAAATCTCGAAATTCTAACTTATAAGATGTGCCCAGGCATTAACCTTCGCGAACGCAGCATGTGCCTCGCGTTCGTGGAGCACAATTCAGATTCTGCTTCAAAATCCTCTTCGCGATAACGAGACTAGGCCCGCGGACGCAATGCCTAAGCAGGTCAGCCTTATGCGAACAACGATGCCTTCTTAAACGTGAAGGCCAAACCTCCATTCCCAACTTCTACTTCGCGAATGCGACCTGCCTCTCACGAATGCGGAGCACCACTGCCCCAAGCCTTCGAGAACGCGACACATCAATCGCGAAGGTGAAGCACAAATGACATCCTGGTTAAATTATTCATCGTGAACGCGTGCTTCCCACCATGTTCGCGAAGAACAAATCCAGAACCAGCAACCACCAGTAGCAACATGCTCCGACATGGTCCAAAATCACTCCTAAATACACCCGACGCTTTCGAGACCCTGTCCAATCACACAAATCAGTCTCAATACCTTATCCAAACTTATCCAAGCGCTCAAAATGCTACGAATAACATCATAACCAAGAATCGAAGATAAAATCCTTCTCTTAACTTTCAAACCTTTAAGCTTCACCGAACGCGTCCGAATCACAGTTAGATATTATGGGTTATGACCAAACTTCACACGCAAGTTCCAATCAGCTAAATGAACTTATCCAAGGCCTCGTCCGATAATACTAAAGTGCAGACCAAGTCAAACTAGCAAATTCAAAAACTTTCAAAATGCAAACTTCCGACAATAAGTGTTGAATCGCTCCTTGACCATCTGGTACTCAATCCGAATATACACCAAAGTCAAAAATCACCTTATGAACTTATAGGAACCTTCAAATCCTAATCATAAGATCATTTCCTCAACAGTCAAACCTTGATCAACTCTTCCAACTTTAGGCTTCTGAATTGAGAATTATTCTTCCAAATCAAATCCGAGCTTCTCGAAAATCAAAACTAACTTACACATGCAAGTAATAATACATAAAGTGAAGCTACTCAAGGTCTCAAACTGCGGAACGATATGCTAAAGCTCAAAACGATCGATTAGGTCTTTAGATAATATTACTCTAACAAAAGAACATTAATCATGTCGAATTATGATCTAACTTGTTTGAGAAAAGTAGAGATAATATTGCTTTAATAAATTTCAACTGACATCTTATAAATGCAATGTAGCGAATAACATAACCTCTATAAAATTAAAGAAAGCAAATCAAATAGTCATTGAATAATTAATGTTTTTTATTTTTCTTTAAGTAATTATCTACTACGTAGTAATATTATTTGGCACTATGACTTTTTATTTGCTCATATATTGGCTTAATTTCCTTATCTATCACTCCTCTTTTAACATAATATAAAGATATATTTTTTTCTTTGTTTTTATTTTTACTTTTAGACTTCTATTCTACTAATCACAATTATTAAAATCCAAATTTATGAATAGTATTGTTAGTATCATTTACCTAGTTTATTTTTATTTATTAAGTTAATTCAAAGTATAAATATCTTCACATGATCACTATCCCTCTCTTTTCATTTAATGTGATTAGTTCTTCCCATTAGTATTTTACCGATAATCGAAATAATTACTTCATATTTAATACAAATTTTAAAATTAAATTCGTCTGAGGTATAAGCATAGAAACTCTTCTATTATTTTTATATTAATATCTATCAATATTTTTACTAATTATTAGTTTCATACGTGTCACGATCAGAAAATCTCCGTATAGGTCATGATGGTGCCTAACCAGCTTGCTAGGCATGCCAACACTCGATAACAATGATATAAATGGATTATTAAGTGATTGAACAGAGTTATGATATAAATAAAAGAGCTCATGAGATATATGAGTGTATAACATGATCTAAACACGACCGCAACTGTCTCACAATCTTCCAAAATTTGGTGTCACATTATTACGAGCATCTAACAAGAGTAAACTATCTCAACTGAATATCATCTGCCTGGAAAAAAGTAAGTAGACAGGGTAGATAAGTAGGGAAGGGGGACTCCTTGTGCTGCGGATTGGATCAAATAAGACAGCTGACCAAGAAGTCTCCAAGTAAGCTCCTACACTATTGGACGGACACCACTAGTACTTGCCTTAGAATCTACACAAAAATATAAGAGTGTACTATAAGGGCAAAACCACGGTACTCAGTAAATTTCAATCCAATAATCAAGTAGAAACATAAATAGGATATGAAATAAGGTATGTTATCAGCAAATAGGTATAAAAGATAAAGATACAATAAGTATGAAATCTATAATATGCTTTTCGGATACAAAGAGAGAATACGATATCAAATAGTCTAATTCTTGCATAAAACATGATGTGTATCAACTAACATTTATATAAGATGTATATGCATGAGAGTAAGATGTATATGCATGCTCAGAATCCACTCGGAATGCCTCAGAACACAAATCTATATGCCCGAAATAGTCTACCTGGCCAAACCAAGCGTCAATCTGAGTGCTTATGCTCACAAGGCCCAAAGTAACATGAGTAATAGCTTCAATCAAATCACAGTAAATTCCCAATAGTCAATATCCGCTCGCAGTGCCCTTAGTGCTAAAATCCTCAAATTTCTGAATATCCTACTCTCCAAATTCATGCATTTCAAAATAAACTAATTATAATTAAATTGCACCAGGACGTAATAATAAAATATACTGATGGATGTTCACGCGGATAAAAGATGTCTACAAGTAATCATGTATTTCAACTTATCATAACAATATACTTATTCAATATTCATAAGTCTAATCATTATTTTTAACATGATTAAAGTAAGATAGTTAGTCACTAAATCATAAATCTAATAAAGAAGTGTATAACTATGGGTAATTAGAAAGCTCAACATGGCGAAAGAAATCCTTCACGCCAAGATTAACAATTTATGAGCCTAAGCTTGGTTCCTAACTATAATTAGGATTCACCAATAGTCATTGAATTAATAAAATGGGAATAACTAATTCAAATTATCCAAATAAGGCATGCTATAAGCCTAATTCTACCTGGACATGATCGTAACCTAGCTAATGCATATATTGTAACGATCCGATCAGTCGTTTTGAGCTTTAACGTTCTGTTTAGTGGTAAGAGGTCTTGATTTGCTTCATATTGTGTATTATGACTTGCGTGTATGGCCGGTTTCGATTTTCAAGTGTTCTGGGATTTGATTTGGAAGAATGTTTTTTATTTTAGAAGCTTAAGTTGAAAATATTGACCGAGGTTTGACTTTTATGAAAATGACTTCAAAAACGGTATTTTGATGTCTCTGATAGGTTTGTATTAGATTTTGTACTTGGGAATTGAATTCAGAGGTTCCTAGGTTGACTTGGCTTATTTTACTGAAATGTGGCAATTTGAAAGGTTTAGAAATTTATTAGGTTTGACCATGGTTTGACTTTAAGATTATCGGGTTTGGATTATTATTTTGGGACTTGGAATAGGTCCGTTTGGTTTCTTGGAACTCGTCTTTAAAGTTTGACGTCATTCCGAGTGGATTTGATGGGAATCGAACACGTGATTGTGTTTTTAGAAGTTCTTGAGTTTGAATGTAAATTTCATGCATTTTGATCTCCGATTCGTGTTTTTGGATATTATTTTTGTATTTTGATTGCACGATCGAGTTCGTATAATATTTCTTAATCTTATGTGGATGTTAGTATGGAGCACCGAGGGCTCGGGTGCGTTTCAAACACGTTCCGGATTTGTTTTGGCATGTTTCATATTGCTGGTGCTGGGCAAGCGTCGCAGGTCTCGCAAATGCGACATACTATTCGCATTTGCAATCTCAGGATCATTTTTGCAAAGTGTCTGACTTCGCAATCGCATTTGCGACATTCCCTGGGTTCATCAGGCGCCACATTTGCGATGTATTGTCCCCATATGCGAGGGTTCGCCTTTGAAAACTCTGTATCACATTTGCGACATCTGCGCCTGAACAAAAATGTCGGGTAGACGGGATTTGACTTCATTGTTAATATTTTGGAACCCTAAGCTCTGTAAGAGGCAAAATGGGGAGGGGATTTTCATATACAATCATTTGTAAGTGATTTGATCAATTTCCAAGTATATTACATGATTATATATGAGATTTAACATCAAATTCATGAGAATCTAAAAGAAATTTTGGAAAATTTTGTCTATGTTTTGAAAATTAAAAATTTGGGATTTGACAGTACAATTGAACTAGAATTTGAAAATAAAACACATATATGGACTCGTGGGGTTATGGGTAGTCAAGATCTACCATTGAACTCGGGTTTTGACGCGACGACGTCGGGGTTGACTTTTATTGACTTTTGGAAAATGGTGTATAGATCTTAACATTATTTATTAGAATTGGTTTCTGTTGAAATATTTGATGTTATTAGGTAAATTTTGGTTAGATTTGAACCGAGCGGAGGTGAATTTTAAAGGAAAAGCTGTTATTGAGTGTTGATTTGGCCTAGTTGAGGTAAGTATCTTGCCTAGATATATGTGGGAGAAGCTACCCCCAAGGAATTGGTTTAATTTCAGTATTTGAATTACATGGAAGACGTGTACGCAAGTTGACAAGTGTGTACACGATCGTATATGTAGAAATTGACCAGTTTAGGCTCTTAGGTTTCTTATATGCATTTAATTGAAGTTGTCATATCATGTTACATCTCCGATTATCATGTTCACTCTTACATGCTTTATTTGAAGTTGTCATATCATGTTATATCTCCGATTATCAAGTTCACTCTTACATGCTTTAATTGAAGTTGATAATACATGTCACCTCTCTCATTGTTGAGTTATTCTTATTAGATGTTTCCGTTGCATATTATCTCTTTCATTGTTGAGTTATTCTTATTTTAAGTGGTTATTATATGTTATCAATATCATTGTTGAGTTATTCTTATTTGGGGTCATTAATACATGTTATCTCCCTTATTGTTGAGTTATTCTTGTTTGATATTTCCGTTACATATTACCTCTTTCATTATTGAGTTATTCTTATTTGAAGTTGTTATTGCATGTTATCACTTTCATTTTTGAGTTATTCTTATTTGGAGTCGTTAATACATGTTATCTCTTGCATTGTGGAGTTATTCTTATACGAAGTCATAATTACATATTATCTCTTTCATTATTGAGTTATTCTTTTGTTTAATTGTGTTGTTATAATTCTTAACTTTTCGTACTCTCATGTTATTGTTGGACTTGTGATACTCAATGTTGTTGAGCCGTGGGCTACGTATTGTTGTGGTATTGGTATTGTTTTTATGGAAATATTATGGCATATGGGCACGTGTAGTGTGAATTTTTGTGCTATGTTATTGTGTTTTGGCACATGTGAAATTGTTGAGAGGATTGTCGAGGTGTTTGCATGTGAGCTATCCGTGCTATTGGTATTATTGATATTTTGACATGCGACGAGACAAGGAGGGCTATATATGTTACTCGATGTCTCTAATTTTACTTGTTTCCTTGAGCTGGGATAGTACAGTTGCACAAGCATACACTATAACATATCACCTATATAAGTCCAAGAGTATAAATATTGATGTTTATTGATCATATACATGTATTTTTATATACCTACCTTCTGTGTGTGGATTGGACTGGTGGCACGTGAGTTGTCTGTGCGTTAACGACACGATCGGTCGTTTTGGGTATAACAACCCCATTCCACCATTTACTGCTCAATTTTTGCTTTATAGTTAATATGTGACTTGCCGGGGTAATTGGTTCGGGTCTGGTGAGGTTTTGAAATGAATTGAGACACTTATTCTCAAAGATTGAAACTTAAGTTGAAAAAGTGACCAGATGTTGACTTATGTGTAAACGACCCTATAATAGAGTTTTGATGATACCAATAGCTCCATATGTTGATTTTGGACTTAGGAGCAAGTCTGGAAAATTATTTGGAAGTCTGTAGTTAAATTAGACTTGAAATGACTAAAATAGAAATTTAAGTTTGGAATTTTGACCAGGGAGTTGACTTTTTGATATCGGGGTTGGAATCCGATTCTAGAAATTGCAATAGGTCTGTTATGTTACTTATGACTTGTGTGCAAAATTTAAGGTCAATCTCACTTGATTTGATAGGTTTTGACATTGAATGTAGAAGTTGGAATTTGAGGTTTCGACTAAGTTCGTATGATGTTCTAAGATTTGTTGGTGTATTTGGTTGAGGTCAGGGAGGGGGGGG
>MCJB01035538.1:24626-63950 GCA_002018475.1 Nicotiana obtusifolia | reverse complement strand
GCTCGGATGAGTTTTGGATGGTTAATGGATCAAATTTGTCTTAGAATAAAGCTGGGAATTTCTGCCTACTAATGCAATCGCACCTGCGGAAATTATCATGCAGGTGCGAGCTCACAGAAGCGAGCGTGAGGTCCGCAAAAGCAGACGAAACCTCGCATAAGCGAGACCTCAGAAGCGACAAAATGGTCGCAGATGCGGCCTTGGCTAAGGAGGGACTGGACCGCAGAAGCGGACGTGTCTTTGCAGAAGCGAATCCGTAGAAATGGACTCTTGTCCACAGAAGCGAAGGTCGGTCGCAGAAGCGGAAACTTAACTGGGCAGCCTACAAAAACAGAGGGGTCCAAGATTTTCTCATTTTTGGGCATTTCAAACACGGGTTGAGGTAATTTTTCAAGGAGAATTCATGGGAAAGCTTTAGGTAAGTCACTTGTGATCATTGTTAGTCAATAATATTGAATTATCATTGAGTATTTCAACTAGATTACATGGTTTTGATGTGAAATTTGAGGATTTAGGCCTAGGGATTTGAAAATAAGATTTGAGGATTTGAGGGTGGAGTTGATGTCGGAATTTGATAAATTAGGTATGGCTGAAGTCGTGGTTGAATGGGCGTTCATATTTTGTAACTTTTGTCGGGTTCCGAGACGTGGGCCCCATGGGCAACTTTTTGAGTGCAATTTCAAATTTTGTTGGAAAATTAGTATTTTCATATGGAATTAATTCCTATAATTTGTATTGACTGAATCGAATTAATTGCGACTAGATTCGAGGCGTTCGGAGGCCGATTCGCAAGGCAAAGGCATAACAAAATAAAGAATTACATGGTTTAAGGTAAGTAACAGCTCTAAATCTGGTTCTGAGTGGTATGAAACCCCGGATTTTATGATATGTGACTAGTTTTGAGGTGGCACACATGCTAAGTGACGGGCGTGTGAGCGTGCACCGTAGGAATTGTGATTTGATAAATTGCATGGAACTGTGTAGTTGAATAGTCTATTGTTATCCATACATTTTTCACATATTAGAGGAATCGAACTATAAATCATGTTTAAACCATGTGTTGACACTGTAGGGACCCACAGTGGTCATGTACATGTTGAATTATCTGCTAAATTGTTGTTTTGAACTCTGTCACGGTTTTACTACATATTAGATCACAGTCTCTATTGTTCAATACTGATACATCATATCATTGCTGTTTGGGCTGCTTATCATGAATTCTGAGAGCCCGAGAGACTAGACAGATTAATGACCGAGTGACGCCGAGTGCCTGATTCTGAGATATTGATACAATAGCACATGAGTTGTCCATGCAGCACGTGAGTTGTCTGTGCAGATCCAGATATTATTCTAGCACGTGAGTTGTCCGTGCAGCACGTCAGTTGTCCGTGCGAATCCAGATATTATACTAGCACATGAGTTGTTCGTGTAACACGTGAGTTGTCCATGCGGATCCAAATAATATACTGGCACGTGAGTTGCCCGTGCAACACGTGAGTTATCCGTGCGGATTATAGCGCTTGGGCTGAAGGAGCCCCTCCGGAGTTTGTACATACCCCCAGTGAGCGCAGGTACCTATTAAGTGCGAGTGCCGAGTGTCAAATGCCGAGTGTAGAGTGATCGTGATGTTAGAGTGACTGTTACTCTGAGAGGCCGCATTGATTTCATTATTGTTGTACTGCAATTGTCATATATCACTGTTTTGGAAATTTCGGAGAGATATTATCTTCTGTTTCAGTTGAACTTGGCAAGAAATTATTGTTTTAGCCTTAATTATCGAACTTGAAAGCATGCCTACCGTCTTATGTTGGAAATTACTGTAATTGGACTTAGCTATGAAGCTCGTCACTACTTACAGTTCTTTATTTATTATTTTTACTTTCTGAGTTGGTTGTATTCATACTACACCCTGCACCTCATGTGCAGATTCAGGTACTTCCGGACACGGTGGTAACTAGTTTTTTGGAGCTGTATCTGTTGGAAACTATCTTGGTAGCTGGTTGACATCCGCAGACCTTGACTCTCTTTCCTTCCAGTTTTTGTATTGTTCTATATTTTCAGATAGTGTTTTTATCAGTCAGACTTTGTTATCATTTAGATGCTCATGTACTCAGTGACACCGGGTTTTGGGAGTGTTTTATGTAGGGATTAGTGAGGATTTTTGTATTGAATTTAAATATTATGCTTTCAAACATAAAAGAAATTTTGATTTATTGAGGTTGTCGGGTTGCCTAGTATTGAGATAGGTGCCATCACAACAGGCGTGAATTTGGATCGTGACAAGTTGGTATCAGAGCCTAGGTTACATAGGTCTCACGAGTCATGTGTAGGTCTATTAGAGTCTTGCGGATTGGTACGGAGATGTCTGTACTTATCTTTGATACCCTTTTAATTGAGAGAAGGACTCGGAATTGACTTCCCTCGATTCGAGATCCGAAAGAAAGGTATGGAGTTTCTTCAAGGAATGCTCTCTCGTGGCGGTATGCGGATTCTTGAGGCCTTTATTTGCAAAGATGACTTTTCCGCTTTCCTTTGTGGGGGAGATTTGTGCACATGAATTAATAGTCAAAATATAAGGAAGATGGCATAGAGCATAGAATGAGATTGATGCTTCTAATGCCCAGTTTTCAAGGGTTGTGGTCCTTAGGAAATGTTTCACTTTCTTGTACTCTATCGTGCAAGTTTGTTGATTCCAGAAACTAAATTTCTGTTATTCTATTCTCGCAGAGATGGTGAGAACACGTACTACCGGATCAGATGGTCAGCCACTAGTGCCACTAGTTAGGGCCGCGAGAGGCTGGGGCTGTAGTAGAGGTCGGGGCCGAGGTGTAGCTCATATACCAGTTGGAGCAGCACCTATCGCACCACCAATTGCTCCAGCTCAGGAGCAAATTCCAAATATAGTTGAGCGGGCGGGACCAGCTCAGGCACCAGCTGCAACTATTGTGATTCCAGGCCTTCAAGAGGCTCTAGCCCAGATATTGACAGTTTGCACTGGCCTTGCTCAGGTGGTTCCGGCTCAGGCCGCACTGGCCACTTCTCAGGCCGAGGGAGGTATTCATACCCCTGTTACCCACACTCCAGAGCAGGTAGTGCAAGGACTTCAGATACCGGGGGCACTAGTAGCCCAGCCAGTTGCAGCTGCTCAGGACCCGGTAGTCCCCGTTATGGCTGATGATGAGAAGATGAGACTTGAGAGATTTGGGAGGCTTCGACTCCATCATTTAGAGGTGCTAAGTCAGAGGATGCTTAAGGTTTCCTGGATAAGTTCCAATAGATGCTTCGGATAGCTGCTGTTCTGGAGACTAATAGGGTCTCGTTCACTACTTCTCAATTTTCTAGTGCTGCCTTCAGATTGGGAGGCTTACGAGAGGCGCAGACCGGTCGGTGCAGCACCAGTTACATGACAGGAGTTTTCCGTTCTCGTTTTGGAGAAGTTCGTGCCGCAGTCTTACAGAGAAAAGCTGCGCAGACAGTTTGAGCAGTTACGTCAGGAGGGCATGTCTGTGATGCAGTACGAGATGAGGTTTTCTGAGTTGGCTCGTAATGCAATTCGGTTGGTTCCTACTGATAGGGAGAGGATTAGGAGGTTCATTGATGGCTTCACATATCAGTTGTTGTTACCTATGGCTAGGGAGAGGGTATCTGGTGCTACTTTTGATAAGGTGGTTGACACTGCTCGATAGATAAAGATGGTCCGTAGCTAGAATCATAGAGAGAGGGAGGCCAAGAGGCCTTGTGTATCAGGAGGTTTCGGCGGGGTACCTTCTGGGGGCAGTCCTACCACAGCAGGGGTCGCCCTTATAGGCCCGCTTAGATGACTCGTCTAGCTCATCGTGGTGCATCAGATAACCAGAGTTCTTACAGTGCTCAATCAATCCAGTTTTTATTCAGTGCACTACCAGCTCAGAATTCTCACCATGCCTCGTCTGCTTAGGTTTCTACAAGTAGTTCCTCGGGTTATCAGGACTAGTAGCTCTGTTAGAGGAGGGGTTGTTTTGAGTGCGGTGAATTTGGTCATATCAAGAGTGATTGCCCTAGGATGTTGAGTGGGGCTCCACAGTAGAGTTCTTGGCCGATGGCACCAACACCACCCGCCCAGCTAGCTTATGGTGGGGCTCAGTCAGCTAGGGGTCGCCCTAGAGGGGGAGGCCAATCAGGTGGTGGTCAGGCTCGATTCTATGCTTTTCCTGCCAGGCTAGATGTTGTTGGTTCGGATGTAGTGATCACAGGTATTGTCTCAGTGTGCCACATGGAAGCTTCTATATTGTTTGACCCTGGTTCCACTTATTGTATGTATTATCGTACCTTACTCATTATCTGGATATGCCCCTTGCGTCCTTAGTTTCACCTAATCGTGTGTCCACGCTGATGGGCGATACTATTATTGTGGACCGTGTATATCAGTCGTGTGTGGTAACAATTGGGGGACTGGAGACTCGAGTTGTTCTCTTATTTCTTAGCATAATTGGTTTCGATGTAATCTTGGGTATGGATTGGTTGTCTCCATGTCATGCTATTTTGGACTGTCACACAAAAATTGTGACGTTAGCGATGTCGGGGTTTCCGAAGGTTGAATGGAGAGGTTCTCTAGATTATGGGAGGGTAATTTCTTATTTGAAGGCCCAACGTATGGTTGGGAAGGGGTGTATGTAATATTTGGCCTTTGTGAGAGATATTTATGCAGATACTCCTACTATTAATTCAGTACCAGTAGTGCGAGATTTTTCAAATGTATTTCCCGCAGACCTACAAGGTATGCCAACAGACATGGATACTGATTTCGGTATTGACTTGGTGCCGGGCACACAGCCCATTTCTTTTCCCCCGTATAGTATGGCACCAGCTGAATTGAAAGAAGTGGAAGAGAAACTTCAAGAACTTCTTGATAAGCGGTTTATTAGGCCTAGGTGTCGTCTTGTGGTGCACCGATTCTGTTTGTGAAAAATAAAGATGGTACTATTTGGATGTGCATCGACTATAGGCAGTTGAACAAGGTTACAATCAAGAACAATTATCCTTTACCGTGTATTAATGACTTATTTGACCAGCTTAAGGGAGCAAGGGTATTCTCCAAAATTGATTTGAGATTCAAGTATCACCAGTTAAAGATTTGGGATTCGGATATTCTAAAGACGACATTCAGAACTCATTATGGTCAGTATGAGTTTCTCGTGATGTCTTTTGGGCTGGCTAATGCCCCTGCAACATTTTATGCACTTGATGAATAATGTATTCTAGCCATATCTTGATTTATTTGTTGTAATATTTATTGATGATATCCCAGTGTACTCACGTAGCTAGGAGGAGCATGCACAACCTTTGGGTATTGTATTACAGAGGCTGAGAGTGGAGAGACTTTATGCCAAATTCTCTAAGTGTGAGTTTTTGCTTAGTTCGGTGGCACTCTTTGGACATATAGTGTCCAGCGAAGGAATTAAGGTGGATCCCAAGAAGATAGAGGCAGTTCAGAGTTGGCCTAGGCCATCTTCATCTACTGAGATTTGGAGTTTTCTCGACTTGGCCGGTTAATGTCGGCGCTTTGTGAAGGGTTCTCATTTATTGAATCGCCTTTGACTAAATTGACCAAGAAAGGTGCACCATTTAGGTGGTCAGATGAGTGTGAAGAGAGCTTTCAGAAGCTCAAGTCTGCCTTGACCACAGCTCCAATTCTAGTTTTGCCTTCAGTTCCAGGCACTTATACAGTGTATTGTGATGCTTCTCGGATTGGTATTGGGTGTGTCTTAATGCAGGAGGGTAGAGTGATTGCCTATGCTTCATGCCAGTTGAAGCCACATGAAAAGAACTACCCTGTTCGTGATTTAGAATTGGCAGTCATTGTTCATGCATTGAAGATTTGGAGGCACTATCTCTATGGTGTGTCTTGTGAGGTATTTATAGATCATCGGAGTCTTCAGCACTTATTAAAATAGAAGGATCTAAATTTGAGGCAGCGGAGATGGTTATAGGTGCAAAAGGACTATGATATTACTATTCTGTATCATCCCGGGAAAGCCAATATGGTGGTCGATGCCTTGAGTAGAAAGGCGGTGAGTATGGGTAGCCTTGCATTAATTACTGTTGGTGAAAGGCCTTCGCAGTTGATGTTCAGGCCTTGGCCAACCAGTTCGTGAGATTAGATATTTCGGAGCGCAGTCGGGTTCTAGCTTGTGTGGTTTCTCGGTCTTCTTTATATGATCGCATCAGAGAGCGCCGGTATGATGATGCCCATTTGCTTGTCCTTAAGGACATAGTTCAGCATGGTGATGCTAGAGATGTTACTATTGGGATGATGGGGTATTGAGGATGAGGGATCGGATTTGTGTGCCAAATGCAGATGGGCTACGTGAATTAATTCTTGAAGAAGCCCACAGTTCGCAGTATTCCATTCATCCGGGTGCCACTAAGATGTACCAAGAAATAGAGGCAGCACTAATGGTGGAGAAAAATGAAGAAGGATATAGTTGGGTTTGTAGATCGATGTTTAAATTGTCAACATGTGAAGTAAGAGCATCAGAGACTTGAAATTCCGGAGTGAAAATGGGAGCGTATCACCATGGACTTCGTAGTTGGACTCCTACGGGCTTCGAGAAAGTTTGATGTTGTTTGGGTGATTGTTGATCGGTTGACCAAGTCTGCACATTTTATTCTAGTTCGTACTACTTATTCTTCGGAGCGGTTGGCTAAGATTTATATCTGTAAGATTGTTCGCCTACACGGTGTGCCAGTGTCCATCATTTTAGATCGGGGCACAAAATTTACATCAATGTTTTGGAGAGCAGTGCAGCGAGGTTTGGGCACGCAGGTTCAGTTGAGTACGGCATTTCACCATCAGATGGACGGATAGTCTGACCGCATTATTCAGATATTGGAGGATATGCTACGCGCTTGTGTCATTGATTTTGGTGGTTATTGGGATTAGTTTTTGCCACTCACAGAATTTCCCTACGACATCAGCTACCAGTCGAGCATTCAGATGGCTCTGTATGAGGCTTTGTATGGGACACGGTGTAGATCTCTGGTGGGTTGGTTTGAGCCAGGTGAGGCTAGGCTATTGGGTAATGACTTGGTTCGGGATGCTTTGGTCAAGGTTAAATTTATTCAGGAGCGGCTTCGCACAGCACGGTCTAGATAGAAGAGTTATGCCGATAGGAAGGTCCGTGATATTGCTTACATGGTAGGAGAGAAGGTACTACTGCGCGTTTCGCCTATGAAGGGAGTTATGAGGTTTGGGAAGAAGGGAAAGTGTGCACTCAGTATATTGGGCCTTTTGAAGTACTTAAGAAGATTGGAGAGGTGGCATATGAACTTGCATTACCGCGTAGTTTATCGCGTGTTCATCTAGTGTTTCATATGTCTATGCTCCGGAAAAATGTCGGGTCTCATATTTTGGATTTCAACACAGTTTAGTTGGATAGTGATCTGACTTATGATGTGGAGCTAGTGGCCATTTTGGATCGGCAGGGTCGAAAGTTGAGATTAAAGAACATACCTTCAGTGAAAGTGTAGTGGAGAGGCCAGCCAGTCGGAAAGCTACATGGGAGATTGAGCGGGAGATGTTGAGAAAATATCCACACCTATTTGAGGCTCCAGGTATGATTCTAAACCCTCTCGAGTACGAACATTTATTTAAGAGGGAAAGAATGTAACGACCCGGCCGGTTGTTTTGAGTATTACAACCCCGTTCCCCCATTTAATGCTCAATTTGTACTTTAAGTTGTTATGTGACTTGCTAGGATAATTGGTTCAGGTCCGGTGAGGTTTTGAAATGAATTGACTCACTTATTCTCAAAGATGAAAACTTAAGTTGAAAAAGTGACCGAATGTTGACTTATGTGTAAACGTAGAGTTTTGATGATTCCACCAGCTCCGTATGTTGATTTTGGACTTAGGAGCGAGTCCAAAAATTATGTGGAAGTCCGTAGTTAATATAGGCTTGAAATGGTAAAAATAGAAATTTAAGTTTGGAAGTTTGACCGGCGAGTTGACTTTTTATATCGGGGTCGGATTCCTATTCTGGAAATTGGAATAGGTCCGTTATGTCATTTATGACTTGTATGTGAGTTTCGGATGGTTAACAGATCAAATTTGGACTTAGAACAAAGCTGGGAATTTCTGCCAACGGATGCAATCACATATGCAGAAATTATCACGCAGGTGCGAGCTCGCAGAAGCGAGCCTGGAATCTCAGAAGTGTGAGGTCCACAAAAGTGGACAAAACCTTGCAGAAGCGAGACCGTAGAAGCAACAAAATGGTCGCAGATACGGCCTAGGCTAAGGAGGGACTTGATCGCAGAAGCGGACGCGTCTTCGCAGAAGCGAAGGTCGATCGCAGAAGCGGAAACTTAATCATAAAAGCATGACCGTAGATGCGGCTAAAAATGTCGTAGAAGCGAAAGCACTAGGCAGGCTACAAAAACAGAGGGGTCAAAGATTTTCTCATTTTTGGGCATTTCAAACACGGGTTGAGGCGATTTTTCAGAGAGAATTCACAGGAAAACTTGAGGTAAGTAACTTGTGATCATTGTTAGTCAATAATATTGAATTATCATCGAGTATCGACTAAATTACATGTTTTTGAGTTGAAATTCGAGGATTTGGTCCTAGGGATTTGAGAATATGATTTAAGGATTTGAGGGTCGAGTTGATGTCGATATATGATACATTTGGTATGGTTAGACTCGTGGTTCAATGGGCTTCATACTTTGTAACTTTTGTCGGATTCCGAGATGTGGGCCGCACTGGCGATTTTTGAGCGCAATTTCGGATGTTGTTGGAAAATTAGTATTTTCATATGGAATTAATTCCTATAATTTGTATTGACTGAATCAAATTAATTGTGACTGGATTCAAGGTAATACAAGGCCGTTTCGCGAGGCAAAGACGTACCAGAATAAAGAATTACCTGGTTTTAGGTAAGTAACAGTTCTAAATCTGGTTATGAGGGTGTGAAACCCAGATTTTGTGATATATGATTAGTTTTGAGGTAATACACATGCTAGTTGACGGGCGTGTGAGCGTGCATCATAGGAATTATGATTTGATAAGTTCCATGAAACTGTGTAGTTGAATAATCTGTTGTTATCGTGCAGCACGTGATTGTCCTTGCGGATCCAGATATTATACTAGCACGTGAGTTGTCCGTGCAACACGTGAGTTATCCGTGCAGATTATAGCACTTGGGCTGAAGGAGCCCCTCCAGATTTTGTATACACCCCTAGTGAGCCCAGGTACCTACTGAGTGGGAGTGCCGAGTGTAGAGTGATCGTGAGGTTGGAGTGATTGCTACTCTGAGAGGACGCATTGATTTCATTATTGTTGTACTGCAGTTATCATATATCACTATTTTGGAAATTTCTGAGAGATATTATCTTCTGTTTCAGTTGAACTTGGCAAGAAATTATTGTTTTAGACTTAATTATCGAACTTGAAAGCATGCCTACCGTCTTATGTTGGCAATTACTGTAATTGGACTTAGTTGTGAAGCTCGTCACTACTTACAGTTCTTTATTTATTATTGTTACTTTCTGAGTTGGTTGTATTCATACTACACCCTGCACCTCGTGTGCAGATTCAGGTACTTCCGGACACGGTGGTAACTAGTTTTTTGGAGCTGTATCTGTTGGAGACTATCTTGGTAGCTGCTTGACATCCGCAGACCTTGACTCTCTTTCCTTCTAGTTTTTGTACTTTTCTGTATTTTCAGATAGTATTTTTATCAGTCAGACTTTGTTATCATTTAGATGCTCATGTACTCAGTGACACCGGGTTTTGGGAGTGTTTTATGTCGGGATTAGTGAGACTTTTTGTATTGAATTTATATATTATGCTTTTAAACTTAAAAGAAATTGTGGTTTATTGAGGTTGTCGGGATGCCTAGTATTGAGATAGGCGCCACCACGACAGGCGTGAATTTTGTTCGTGACAGTGCGGATATGAGATATTGTTATTAGTGGCACGTGAGTTTTCTGTGCATATATGATGTATTAATGGTATTGGCACGTCAGTTGTCCGTACGGTTGTGATTGGTAATGTGGACACGAGATGCCATGTGATTATGATTCGTGATTTGGGACTCGTGATTTGTGATTATGAGGCGTGGTACCTCAGGGTGATTCTTGTGTAAACCTTGTGATAGAAAAGTTGATTATTTGGTCGTCATCTGTTTCCTTAATGGTTTCACTTGTACTTTTAACTATGTTCTGATTACTGGCTGCATTATCACCTGTTTTCTTCTTTTTGATATTTGTTGTTTCTACTTTTCATTTCTAGCGTATATTGTTATTCTTTCCATGTTTGGCTTTAAATTGCCTCTATTAGCTTTATATTATCATTTTTTCACAGGTTATTATGTATAGTAGGTGTCTTGACTTGACCTCGTCACTACTCCACCAAGGTTAATCTTGATACTTACTTGGTACCTCTGTTGTATACTCATGTTACGCTTCTGCCCAATTTTGTGCAGATGCAGATACCTCGGAGCGTGCTGAGCATTAGTTAGCTGTTGTGTTGAGCTGTAGTGACTTCAAGGTATACTTGCCATTTGCGTTCGCAAGCCTTAGATTCCCCTTTTGTTGTCTTTCATTTCTACTATTTATGTTCTTTCCGGAACAGTATTGCATTTAGAGGTTTTAGTGTACTCAGTAGAGCTTATGACTCCGTATTACCGATTTTGGGAAAATGTATAACTATTGCTTGTTTTTATGTTAGCTATCTATATAAATTACTTGTTTTTGTTTAATTATTAAATTTTTTAATACTGTTAATAACTTAGTATGTTCTAGGCTTACCTAGCCTTAGGGACTAGACGCCATCACGATTCCTAAGGTGGGACTTTTGGTCGTGACAATTTGGTATTAGATCTCTAGGTTCATAGGTGCTACGAGTCATATGCAAGTTTATTAGAGTCTTACGTATCGGTACGGAGACGTCTGTACTTATATTTTAAAGGCTACGAAACTATTAGGAAACTTCACTTCTTTCATTCATATCATGTGAATTTATTGATTTCAAAGTTTGAGACTTTGTCATTCTATTCTCTTATAGATGATGAGGACACTAGTTGCAGTTACTAATGATGTTGCCGCAGAGCCGGTATTGTTAGGGGCCAGGGTAGAGGCAGCGGTAGAGGCAGAGGCCGAGGAGGAGCATGTGCTACAACTAGAGCATATGCCAGCGCAACAGCTGAGGAGCCACCAGTAGCTCTGGTTGGGGCACAGGCACCTGAGACGCCTGTTGCTACCGATGGACCTCATGAGACTTTAGCACGGTTCCTAAGCATATTTAGTACATTGTCTCAGGCAAGAGTGATTCTAGTTGTACCAGTTACTTCATAGACCTGGGGAGGAGATCAGACTCTAGTGGGCTCATATTGGTCAGACTCTTGGTGTTGTGCCAGTATAGCCCGTTATCGTAGTTCAGCCTGAGGTCCGGCCAGAGGCATCTGAGGAGGAGCAAAAAAGGATTAAGAGTTCAAGAACTATGACCCTCCTACTTTCAGCAGCGCAGTTACTGAGGATGCACAAGGTTTTCTAGATAAGTGCCACCGTATTCTCTGCACCATGGGCATTGTGGAGGTGAATAGAGTCTCCTTTACTACATTTTAGCTGTCAGGGGCAGCATATAGGTAGTGGCAGGCTTATGAGGAGGGTAGGCCAGCCGATGCAGTGCCACTCACATAGACTCAGTTTTAAGATATATTTTTTATGGAGTTTGTATCACAGACCCTCACAGATGCGCGGCACACTGAGTTTGGGCAGTTGTAGTAGTGGACTATGACTGCGTTTGAGTACGCTATGAGGTTCAAGGAGTTATCTCGTCATGCACCAGCTTTGGTCTCTTCTATTAGAGAGAGCGTCCGTAGATTAATCGAGGGGTTCAGTTATGTCTCATACTTGGGATGGCACAGGTGTTGGAGACCGATACTTTATTTCATCAGGTGGTAGAGATCGCTAGGAGGATTAAGCGCGTCTGCAGTTTAGAGAGGGAGGACAGGAAGGCTAAGTGGCCTCGTGGACCGTTCTAGTGATCCTTACTTTTGAGGCAGGGTGCGTCATGGTTGAGATTTTTTGTATCACCCAGTTTAGCTTGCACTTCAGGTTTCATGTGGTGCTTCAGATATCCATGGATCCCAAAGTACCCGCTCCTGATAGCTTCTACAACCATGTCAGCGGAGAGGTTGCTTTGAGTGTGGGGATTCCAGGCACAAGGTGATGGATTGTCCAAGACTTCGGGCAGGTGTACCACAAAGGGGTACTCAGGCTATGGGTTCCGCTCCAGTTGCTACTACACATACACATCCAACTAGAGATGGGGGATAGGTGGGTATGGGGTGTCCTAAAGGGGAAGGCCCAGCTCGTTGTTATGCTTTTCCTGGTTGGACTGAGGCTGCCGCACAAGATGATGTCATTACATTTATGGTTTTTGTTTTTCTTAGGGACGCATCAGTATTATTTCGATTCGGTCTCATTTATTGGTAAGATTCATCCTATCTTGCTTCATATATGGGTGTGTTTCATGATTTTTGTACTCTATTTATGAGTTCACACCAGTTAGGGTATTTTATTTTGATAGCTCGTGTCTATCATCCTAGTTTGACCTCCATTGAGGGTCATGAGGCTTGGCTAGACTTTCAGTCAGTTAATACAGTAGGTTTGGATGTGATTTCTGGATGATTTGGCCCCGACTTGTGATTAGGGTGCTCTTCGGGTGTGGGAAATCTGTTATATGTTGTGGTTTTGTTCTATGGGATTAAGTTAGTTAATGGTTTTTAGTCCTCCGGATGTTTATCTTGCTTGTGATTCCGAGTGGAGGATAGGAACCTTGTGTTCTTTGTGGATAGGTGTGTTTGTTCCGGGCTAGGTGCAGCGGTGGGGCTATGTTAGGGTAAGATTCGTTGTGGTGGTTGTTTTTTTCTTGCTTCGTCCTTGTGCATGGGATCCGTAGTATGGTATCGGTGGGTAGTTGTACCTATTGGACTTGTTTGATGGTTCTCTCATATGTTTCTCTTTCCATGTTCAGTCACATTCAAGTTGTGCTTGTTGGGTTTGGATTGTGATGTATGTGCCCGGGTGTCATTTGATGTGGCTTGTTGGTCAGGTGAGTAATTAGGTGTTTCATATGTTCTTAAATAATTATCAGTGTTGGGAAGATTTGGAACAATGTTCTAATTGATATGAGGCTATTTACTGATACTGAGTTTGGCAACGGGCAACTATTATAGTCCAAGTTGTTGTTATAGGGATAAAGCCGATGTGTTACGTCGTGTGGTTATACCTTGTGGATGTATGCACGAGTTGTTGCTGCTAGTTGAGGATTATACAGTGTGTTTATGTAAGAATAAGGCCACTGGTGGATGTGAAGATTTGGTTCAAAGGCTTATCGGCATGAGTAGAAGGAACAATCTTTGGTTGGGATGATGCTGACGGGCTTATGTGGGTTACGGTGACGTAGGATAACCCATGTGTGTGTGTGTGTGGTGAGTTCATACAGTGGTATGATGGCTTTGGAACGACTCTTGGCATGTTCGAGGACGAATATTTTTCAAAGAGGGGGAGAATGTAACGACTCGAGTTTGAGGTCTTGAGTTTGGCTTTAGAGCGTTCTGGGATTTAATTTGGAAGTATGTTTTCCATTTTAGAAGCTCAAGCTGGAAATGTTGACCGAGATTTGACATTGATGACTCTGATAGGTTCGTATTGGGATTTTGTAGGCGTATGCCCGAAATTGAATTCAGAGGTTCCTAGGTTGACTTGGCTTTTTTGCCGAAAGTTGGCAATTTGAAGGTTTAGAAATTCTTTAGGCTTGACCATGGTTTGATTTTATGGCTATCAGGTTCGGATTTTGATTTTGAGACATGGAATATGACTATTTTGTTATTTGGAACTTGTTTGCAAAGTTTGGTGTCATTCCAAGTTGATTTGATAGGAATTGGACGCGTGGTTGTGTTTTAGAAGTTCTTGAGTTTCAATAAAAATTTCATGTATTTTGATGTCCAAATCATGGTTCCGGATGTTATTTTGGGGTTTTGATCGCACGAGTGAGTTCGTATGATATTTTTAGACTTCTGTAGATGTTTGGGATGGAGCCCCGAGGGTTCGGGTGAGTTTCTAACGTGTTTCATATTTGTTTTTGCCATGTTTCTTATTGCTGGTGCTGGGCAAGTGTTGCATGTCTCGCAACACTGTTCGAATTTGCGAACCTCACATTTGCGAGGTGGGTGGACCACATTTACAAGGTGGGCTAGGGACTGAACTAGTATGCATTTGCGAACATTTTCTTCTCTTTTGCGATGGTAGACTAGGGCATAACTAGATAGCATTTGCGATCTCAGGATTTCTTTTGCGAAGGGCCTGACTTCGCAATCACATTTGCGAAATTCCTTGGGTTCATCAGGCGCTGCATTTGCGTTGTATTATCCACATTTACGAGGGTTCGCATTTCCGAATCCTGTGTCGCATTTGCGACATTTGTACCTGAACGAAAGGGCTGGGCAAACGGCATTTGTCTTTATTTTTCATATTTTGGAACCCTAGACTCGGTAGGAGGCGATATGGACAAGCGATTTTCATATACAATCATTGGGCAAGTGATTTTGATAAATTTCCAAGTATATTACATGATTTTAACATCAAATTCATGAGAATCTAAAAGAAATTTTGGGAAATATTTTCTATGTTTTGAAAAATAAAAATTTGGGTTTTGAGAGTCGAATTGGACTCAGTTTGAAAATGAAGCACTTATATGGACTCGTGGGGTTATGGGTAGTCAAGATCTACTCTTGGACTTGGATTTTGATCGGGCAAGCTCGGGGTTGACCTTAATTGACTTTTGGGGAATGCTGTAAACATCTTAACTTTATTCATTGGAATTGGTTTCTTTTGAATTATTTGATGTTATTAAGTCAATTTTCGTTAGATTTGAGTCGGGCAGAGGTGAATTTTAAAGGAAAAGCTATTTTTGAGTGTTGATTGCGCCTAATTGAGGTAATTATCTTGCCTAACGTTGTATGAGAGAAATTACCCCGGGGGATTGGTTTAAGTGCACTATTTGAATTGCGTGGAAGACGTGTACACGAGATGACGAGTGTATACATGATGTTATATGTGGAAATTCACCGGTTTAGACTCTTAAGTTTCTTATATGCATTTAATTGAAGTTATAAAATCATGTTATATCTCCCATTGTCGAGCTCACTCTCATATGCTTTGATTGAAGTTGATAATACGTGTCACCTCTCTCATTGTTGAGTTATTCTTATTTGATGTTTCCGTTATATATTACCTCTTTCATTGTTGAGTTATTCTTATTTGAAGTCGTTATTACATGTTATCACTTTCATTGTTGAGTTATTCTTATTTGGAGTCGTTAATACGTGTTATCGCTCTTATTGTTGAGTTCTTCTTATTTGATGTTTCTGTTACATATTAACTCTTTCATTATTGAGTTATTCTTCCATTTCACTGTGTTGTTGTAATTCTTGTGTTGATTTACATTCCGCACTCTCGTGGTATTGTTGTTGTTGTGGTACTCAGTGTTGTTTAGCCGTGGGCTATGTATTGTTGTGGTATTGGTATTATTGTTATGACAAGATTGTGGCATATGGGCACGTGTGGAGCGAGTTGTTATGTTGTGTGATTGGGTTTTGGCACATGTGGAATTATTGAGAGGATTGTCGGGGTGTTTGAACGTGATTTGTCCGTGCTATTGTTAGTTTTCACATGCGGCAAGACAAGGTGGTCTATGTCAGGGATGGTTTGTGATGGCCGGGGGTCATTGTTATTGACGATATTTGTGTAGTGGTATGACCTTCTTGTGGGTGTCATGCATATTACGGGTTTTGGTGTGATGTTTCCAATCTGTTACTCGGTTTCATTGATTTTACTTGTTAACTTGAGCTAGGATAGTACACTTTGCGAGCCTTACGTGGACAGTGGGGAGAGAGAAAAATAACTAGCTTGCACAAGCATACACCGTAACATGTCACCTATATCAGTGTAGGAGCATGAATCTTGATGTTTATTGGTCATGTACATGTATTCCTGTATACCTGCCTTCTATGTGTGGATTGGACTGGTGGCAATGCAGATATTAGATATTGTTACTAGTGGCACGTGAGTTGTCCGTGCAAATCTGAGGTATTAATGGTATTGGTACGTGAGTTGTCCATGTGGTTGTGATTGGTATTGCAGGTAAGAGATGCCATGTGATTATGATTCGTGATTTTGGACTTGGATTAGTGATTGTGAGGCGTAGTACCTCGAGCGATTCTTGTGTAAACCTTGTGATCGAACGGTTGATTATTTGGTTGTCATCTACTTCCTTATTGGTTTCGTTGGTACTTTAACCGTGTTTTGATTACTTGCTATATTATCACCTATTTACCTCTTGTTGTACTTGTTTTTTTTACTTTTCATTGCTAGCGTTATATTGTTATTCTTTCCATGTTTGGTTTTACATTGATATATGTTCCTCTGTTAGCTTTATATTAACATTTTTGCACAAGTTATTAGGTAGAGTAGGTGTCTTGACCTGACCTCATCACAACTCCACCGAGGTTAGCTGTGGTGTACTCATGCTATACTTCTGCACATTTTTTGTGCAGAACCAGGTCCTCAGAGAGTGCCGGTCATTACTTAGCTGTTGTGTTTGCTGCGGAGATTTCAAGGTATACCATCCATTTGCGTTTGCAGGCCTCAAAGTCCGCTTCTGTTGTCGTTCATTTCTACTGTTTATATTCATTCCGGAACAATATTGCATTTAGAGGTTTTAGTGTACTCAATAGAGCTTATTCCTCTGCACTACCGATTTTGAGAAAATGTATAACTATTGATTGTTTTTGTTTTTACTATGTATGTCAATTGCTAGTTTATGTTTAATGATTAAATGGATTAAATTTTTTAATAACTCAATATGTGTTAGGCTTACCTAGTCCTGGGGACTAGGTGCCATCACGATTCCTATGATGGGATTTCGGGTCGTGACATATACGCTCGTCAACTCGCATATATGTAGCTCCCAAATCAAGCAATAAGTAGTAAATAGATCACCTATAGAGAAGATTCTATCTTACAAGGATAGACAAGAGACTTACCTCTTCCTCGGAACACCTTCAACCTTCCAAAACGGATTTTTCTTTTACATTTACCATCGAAGGATTTGAATCTAATCTAATATTACTTAAATGAGTCAAAAATAAGCTTTAGGAATTGACTTTATATAAAAACGATTCAATCTTTAACTCAAATCAAAACGTCAACAAAGAGTCAAAAATCCAAAATTTATCGTATATATGATTACCCATAAAATCACAAGTCCAAGTATATAATTAGATTCCAAATCGAGATTCAGTTTCATGCTCTAGACCCCCAAATTAACTCTCTTGAGTTCATATAAAAAATCTCAATTTCTAATCTTTAAATCTTTTATTTAGGGGTTAAAATCAATGTATATTCTTGAAATATAATCAAAAGTGAGTTAAAATCACTTCCCTTTAGTTAGGCCAAAAATCCTCTTGAAAATCCCCTTTCTTGAATTCTAGGGTTTCAAATATGAGAGAATAGACAAAAAACCCAAAATTCAACACTTAAATATTGTCTAGGGGTCTTTCATCGCGATTGAGTCTGAGCCTTTTCAACCGTGGAGCATAGCTACCTAGTGCTCTGCGTGATCGTGGCTCTCAGCCTTATGACCCTGAAGGCCAACGTATGGCTCCCCTTGCTAACCTTCGCGAAAACAAGCCCTTTCCTGTGAATGCGATAACCAATGCACACTTAATACTCCACAATTGTGACCTGTACCCACGATTGCGAAGATCAAAAAACCCGACCTTCCTTCTCCACTGCCAGGAGCTGTTGTTCTGTGATCGCGGAGCACTGCAACTCAGCAACACATCAGCTAAGAATCAAAGATTATATCCATTTCATAACTTTCAAACTGTCTAATTTCTCCGAATGCGTCTGATTCATACTTAGACATTCCGGATCACAACCAACTCTTTATAAAACCTCAAATGAGACAATATATCTAGGGCTCAACTTGCCCTTCTTCCCAAATCTTATCACGCCCTTCATATGCAAAACATTCAGAAGTACCTTCTTACCCTCCATAAAAGTCACATCACGAACCTTCCTATCAACATAACTCTTCTGTCTAGGCTGAGTTGTGTGAAACTAATCCTAAATCAAGTTTACCTTCTCCAAAGCATAACAAACCAAATCAATACCCAACAACCTAGCCACACCAAGCTCAAACCAACCAATATGATAACGACACTATCTACCATATAAAGCCTCATATAGAGCCATCTAAATACTGGATTGGTAGCTAGTTTTTATAAGCAAACTCTGTCAACAGTAGAAACCGATTCCAATGGCCTCCAAAATCAATAACACAAGATCTTAACATATCTCCAGATCTAAATAGTCTACTCGGACTGACCATCCGTCCACGGGTGAAATGTCGTGCTAAGCTCCACACAATTATTGATGCTCGTACTTGACCTGCTAATAATTCAAGCATCGCGAGATATGTTCAACAATTTCCTTCTTCATCCTCCGCCACTAATAATGTTACTTCAAATCACGATACATCTTTGTAGCACCTAGATGAGTAGAATACGCCAAATTATGAGCCTCCTTAAGAATTAACTCCCTCAAACTATCAACATTAGGAATACAAATCTGACCCTGGAGTCACAATACACCATCATCTCCAATGACCACCTCCTTAGAGCCACCTTGCAACACAGTGTTCTTAAGGACAAGAAACCGAGGATCATCATATTGAAGAGCATTAACACGCTCAAACAAGGATGGCTGTGCAACAACACAAGCAAGAACTCTACTAGGCTAGGAAGCATCCAACCTCACAAATCTACTAGTCAAGGCATGAACATCCACAACCAAAGGTCTCTCCTCAGTTAGAATGAATTCCAAATTACCCAATCACTTTGCCTTTCTACTCAGGGCATCTGTTACCACATTTGGCTTACTCGAATGATACAAAACAATGTTATCATAATCCGTAGGCAACTCTAGAAACCTCAGCTACCTCAAATACAAAACCTTATGCTTGAATAGGTACTGGAGACTGTGATGATCAATATAAACCTCACATTCCATACTGTACAAGTAATGCCTCCAAATCTTAAGTGCATACACAATCACTACTAACTCCAAATCATAACTAGATAATTCTTCTCATGGGGCTTTAACTGGCGCAATATATAAGTACTCACCCTACCATCCTGCATCAACATACAATCAAGACTAATGAGTGAAACATCAAAATACACAGTATACATCCCTAATCCTGAGGGAAATACTAAAACTGGAATTGTGGTCAAAGTAGTCTTGAGCTTCTGAATCTCTCATCACATTCATCAGACCATCTGAACGAAATACTTTTTTGAGTCAACTTAGTCAATGCTGCAATGGATGAAAATCCCTCTACAAAATGATGATGGTAGCCTACTAAACCCAAGAAGCTCCTAATACTTGTGGTTGTGGTAGGTCTAGTTCAATCATGAACCACCTTAAACTTCTTTCGATCAACTTTGATACCGTCACTGTATACCATTTGATCCAAGAATGCTACTGAATCAAACCAAAACTTGGACTGGGACAACTTAGCATGCAACTTCCTTTCCCTCAAAATCTAAAGCAAAATCCTCAAATGATGCTCATGCTTATCTCTATTACGGGAATATACCAAGATGTCATCAATGAATACAATGACAAAAGAATCTACATATGGCTAGAACACATTGTTCATCAAGTGCATGGAAGCTGCTGGAGCATTAGTCAAGCCAAAGGATATCACCAAGAACTCATAGTGTCTACAAGGAGTCCTGGAAGTTGTCTTAGGGATGTCAGAAACCAAAATCTTCAACTGATGATAGCTTGATTTCAGGTTAATCTTCGAGAATACCGTAGAACCCCAAAGATCATCAATCAAATCATCTATACGAGGCAATAGGTACTTGTTTTTGATAGTCACCTTGTTCAACTACTTGTAATGAATGCATATCCTCATAGAACCATCCTTCTTCTTCACAAACAATATCAGTGCACCCCAAAGAGATACATTTGGCCTAATGGATCCCTTATCTAATAACTCTTGCAAGTGCTCCTTTAGCAATTGCAACTCAGCTGGAGCCCTATGGTATTGAAAAGTAGACATGGGCTGACTGTCCGGCACCAAACAGTACTAAAATCAATATCCTTATCGAGTGGCATGCCTGGTAGGTCTGTAGAAAACGTATTCGAAAATCCCTCACTATTGGAACTGAATCAACAATAGGAGTCTCAGCACTACTATCTTTAATGAAAGCCAGATACACCAAACATCCCTTCATAATCATCCGCTGAGCCTTTAGAAATGAGATCACCCTACTAGGGTATGACCAAGAGAAATTTTCCATTCCAACATGTGCATTCTGGCATTACAAATATCACAGTCTTAGCGTGACAATTAATAATAACATGATACAGCGATAGCCAATCCATTCCCAAAATTACCTTAAAATCTACCATATTCAGCAACAGAAGATTAACCCTAGTCTTGCAACCCCCAATGGTAATCACATAGGACCGATATACACGATCCATTATTATAGAATCACCGATATATGTAGATATATGAACATATATTTCAAGAGAACCGTGAAGAATATCCAAATGAGAAGCAAAATATAATGACACATCTGTAGATCCCCGATAAACAACACAGAAGTATTTCTATGACGGACTGAAACTATACATGTGTAATGACCCAACATCCAACTAAGTCGTGATGACACCTAATGCACTCCGTTACGTAAGCCAGACAATATAAGTTACAACTAAACAGTAAAATCAACAATATATATATATAAGAACTTACAACCAATTTCAATACAACCACCCCAAGGACTAGTAATACAAGTCATGAGCCCCTTTGATTTAGATTTACAAAGCCGATATGAAGAATAAATACCATATCTATTTGAAGTTTACTTAAACATAGATGAATCATAAACTACCACGAACAAAAGGCAGCTTGAATCTGTAACGCATGTGTGCCTTCAATGCAAGGCTACGTCTGCCACAATTACGTATCTCTAAGATCTACATGCAAAATTTGCAGAAGTGTAGTAAGAGTACAGCTGACCCTATGTACTCAGTAAGTATCTTGTCTAACCTCGGTGAAGTAGTGACGACGTTTTTAGGTCAAAGATACTCAATAATATAACATATGCAGTCAAATTTGTAAAAGAAACAATACAAGAAATAACAGACAAGAGTACGAGAAAAAATATGCGAAGCAGTAAATGATTACTGAAAGAAACCACGGTCAAATTTCTCATACTCACCAAATATATGAATGTATGCCAAATCAATAGGCATGGAAACAGCGTCCGTGCATTTATCTCATCCTAACCAAGCATATGTATAGCGGTGCCAACCAGATTAATGAAATTCAAATAACAGTAATAGCAAAGTGGAAAATGCACAGATAGGATATCGAACAAGGCAGAGCATATGAACAACAATAACAGACATGGTGGGAAGTACAGAAGTAATGATGGCAATTAAGGTAGGAGAACATAAATTTCACTATCTAGCGAAGTAGAAGATTTAAATGAAAGCGCAACAAACGAGGAAAGACATTGATGTAAATATAACAAACAAGATAGAAAGCATGATTTTGACCAGATAAATAGATGGAAAGCACGGATAGAACAATAATAATTAAAGTAGGAGGCAAATAAGTGACAACAACAACAAGTCACATAGAAAGCACAGGTGCATAAACGACAACTTGAAATGAAGACATAAATGTATATGTAATGGCACGACATCACCCAACAAGTCACATAGAAAGCATAGGTGCAGAAATTACAACTTGAAATAAAGACATAAATGTATATGCAATGGCACGACATGAACCTTCGTGCTTTGCTCTCTTCATCACATGATAATGTATATGCAATGGCATGTCATCACCATTCGTGCTTTACACTCTTCCTCACATGATAATGTAAATCAATAGCACGACATTATCCTTAGTGCGTAATAATGTATATTAGATGGCATGGAATCACCCTTAATGATTTACGTGCTTCCTCATATGATAATGTATATGCAATGGCACGACATCACCATTCATGCTTTACACTCTTCCTCACATGATAATGATAATGTATATGCAATGGCACGGCATCACCCTTTGTGCTTTACAATCATTTTCACCAAGAACATGTATATCAAAGACAATCAAGGTAGGAAGCATGGATAACATCAAGAAGGGAGTGGTTAAGCAAATACACCACGTGAACGTCAATCACAGCTCATGAACCAATAAACTATTCAATAAACCTCAAGAATCCTATTGTTCAAGTAATTCAACAAAGCTCAAACGTGCTTTTCAACATAAGTATGGAACCCAAGTACCTCAGAATTACGGTCATAGACATGTATGCATGATTAGTTATAGTGATTACTGAATTTAGCACATTAACAGTTTCACAAAAAGTCCATTAAATTTAATCAAGTTATAATTAGTTGAATCATGGTTTATAGCATTGAAATTCATATTCATATATTTATAGAAGTCAAGTAAAACATGAATGAAGAAAATCATATATTCCAACAAAGCACAAAGAATCGTATAATCTACCCCGAGCACGGATAACCCAGGCACATATTCATGCCCCAGGCATATAGCAAACAATATCATTTTATTAGAAAAATTTCCTCCTCCCCCCTCCCCAATAATGCTAGGTAAGACACCTACCTCATCCGGGTTAGTCCAAACCTCCAAAATAGCATTTCCTTGAGATACTACCTCTAACCGGTCTGCAACTAGCCAATCATCAATCAGGGAAGCCAACCAATTCCACACGAAGTAATCCCAATCAATAAAGCCTTGACCTTTGAAGAATTCCACCAATGTCCACAAAAGTAAACCCTGAGCTCACGTGCCTAAAAACATAAACCAATACTAAAATTTGATGACCCATAACCTGTCAGGTCTAAATATATGATTAGATTCACAAATAGAGTCCAAAGCAGTACTCAAATTCTCAAAATATACTTTCTTAAAGTAAAGTCAAAAACCCCAAATTTCATATTGAAACTCCATAATTTTTGTGTATAAATCCATGTATATCCTTGAAATATAATCATACAAAGATAGAAATCACATACCTTCTTGCCTTGTATGAAAATCCCCATGAAAAATTACCCCTAACCAAGTCTAGGGTTTAAATACTAAAGAATGAGCTAAAACCCCATAATTCCAACTCTTAACCCAGTTGTAGATGTCGCATTTGCAAAAAAAAATTCGCAATCGCGGATGTTTGCAATTGTGGCCACATGTTCACAATTGCGACCAAGGTTCGCAATTGGGACTTAGGTTCGCAATTGCGACCAGAAGTTCACAATTGCGAAGTACCAGAACCAGCAATCTCAAAATTTCTCCAAAATGATCCGGAACTACCTCGAAACTCATCCGGAACCTCCCGGACACAAACCATATATGCTACCTGCTCGCATACTAAAAACACTGAAAAGAGGTCATTCTGACCCGATATTAATCGTGGTCAAACCCCAAATTCCTTAACTTAACTAATCTCTAAACCAATGATCCAAAATACACCCGAGCTCCTTAGGACCCCGTCAAATCATATAAACAAGTCCCAAAATATAATACGGACCTACTCGAGACCTCAAATCTCACAACATAACATCAAAAATTCGAATCGCACATCAATTCAAGCTTAATGAACTATTTCAAATTTCAAAATTCCACACTTACGCTGAACACCTCTAAACAGCTCGGAATCACCTGAAATTTTGCACACAAGTTTCAAATGACATAATGAACGTATTCCAACTTTCGGAACAACAATCTGAGCTTGATAACTCCGGAGTCAATTCCGATCAAACATATGAACTTTCCAAATATTCAAATTCCCAACTTTTGCCAAATAGTGCCAAAACCTTCTAGTAACATCTAAATGCAAATTCAAACATAATTCTAAGTCCAAAATCATCATCTGGGCCTAACAGAATCATAAAACTCCGATCCGAGGTCAAATTCAGAAAAAGCCAAACTCGGTCAGCTCTTTTAACTTAAAGCTTTCCAATTGAGAATAATTCTTCTAAATCAACCCCGAACCATTCAAAAATCAAAACCGATGATAGACACAAGTCATAATGCACCACACGAATCTACTCATGACCTCAAACCACCGAATGGAATGCAAATGCTCAAAACGATCGATCGGGTCATTATATTCTCCCTCACTTAAACATATGTTCGTCCTCGAACATGCCAAGAGTTATTCCAAAACCATCAAATTACTGCATAAACTCACCATGCGCATGCCTATAGGTGATACCACGTCACTCCAATCCATATAATCCTGACAACACAACCTAACCGAAGATCCTTACTTCAAACTTAGTCCATAAACCTTAGAACTCAGTCTCTAACATCCGGAATCCATTATAAAATCCTATCCTTATACATATACACTGTATCCATCCCAACAAACTGCGTCAAGCCGTCAATACACTTCCAAGATCAAACCACACGATGTGCCACATAACTCATGTACTCAAAACAATAACTTCTATCCATAATAGCTGCTCATTACCGAACCCGGTACCGGTGATATACTTCATATTAAATGAAACCTTGTTATGAACCTTCAAAATGCTGCTACTGACAAAGGAAACATGAACCAGCCATGATATCAACAACTCGAGGGTCTCACTCATCCAACAAGGGCCATTGCCAAATTCTGAGCGGTAGTATAAAATTATTCTTCTAGACATTCCTTATCCCAATACACTAGTGAAAATCCCAGATCTGGAAACCTTGTTTCACCCAATATATGCAGCCCAACCGACAATTCGCACCAAAAGCCACATGGATCACCACACAACGTGATCCATACACCAAACAAATAATAACTCAGATTTGAAAAATAATAGTAAGAAGGTCAATAAGAAGACTACCAAGAAAGTTAAACAGGCAGTAATATTGAAATCTTCCTATGAGCTATTTCCACATAATAGAAGCAAAAGACACGAAATAAGCATAAGGAATCACATCTCATCACTATACTGTTGCAGCGTTGTAACGACCTGACCGATCATTTTGAGCATTTGCATTCTGTTCAGCAGTTTGAAGTCTTGAGTAGCTTCATATGATGTATTATAACTTGTGTGAATCGTCGATTTTAGTTTAAAAGTATATTGGAATTAGTTTGGAAGAATGAATTTCATATTGAAGCTTTAAGTTGGAAGAGTTGACCAAGTTTGGTTTTGAGTATTAGACCTCGGATCAGAGATTTGATGGTTCTGTTAGGTTCGGATGGTGGTTTTTGACCATGGTGTATGTGCGGATTTGCATTTGGATATTTCTAGAAGGTTTTGGCACTATTTGGAGAAAGTTGGCAGTTTTAAGGTCTGGAACGTCCATAAGTTTGATCGAGAGTTGAATTTAATGATATGGGGTTTGGATTATGGTTCCAGGAATTGAAATAGCTTTATTATGTCATTTTGGAATTGTGTGCAAAATTGGAGTTCATTCTGGGTTGATTTTATATTGTTCGCCACGCGTTTTGGAAGTTAAAAGTTCAAAAGTTCATTAAGTTCGATTTGGGGTGCGATTCATAGTTTTTATGTTTTTTATGCATGATTTGAGGCCTCGAATAGGTCGGTGTTATGTTATGGGACTGGTTGGTATGTTTGGACGGGGTCCCGAGGGGCTCTGGTGAGGTTTAGATCGATTCCATGTTCCTTGGCATTGCTGATTTTTGGTGTTTCAGACCTTCTTCGCGATCGCGAAGATTGGATCACGATCGTGTAGTGTATTATGGGAGCTAGCCTTTTCCTTCATTGTGTTCGCGACTGGGCTATCGTGTTCACGTACCTTTATGAGTCCTGAGCATCGCGTTCACATTCTTCAACTCGCATTCGCATAGAGTTGAGTTGAGAAGCTGGGAGCTGGAGATTTCTTCTTCGCATTCGCATTAGTTGAGTCGCGATCGCGTATAGATATATGTGTTCATCGCGTTCATATGGGAATTCTCACAAACGCGTAGTTGAGTTTGTTGAGTTTGTTGAGTTTGGAGGTAGTTGAGTTTGTTCTTCGTGATCGCGAAGGATGTCCCGCGATCGTGAAGGGTATGTCTGTTTAATGAATTATAAGAACTCTATTGAAGGTTTTGGATATTTTAGCATATTTTGAGCTATGGATCTCGGAATGAGGCGATTCGGACCACATGCATTGGGGTAAGTGTCTTCTACTTGGTTTTGATTATATTTCATGAACCCATCTTTGGCTTGGCATTAGATTGGTGATTTTGAAAGAGAAATTGGCGGTTTTTGTCTAAATTTTCATAAAGTGACTTTTTGAGTTTTAAACATCTATTTGGAGTCAGATTAGAGTGAAACTAGTATGGTTGGACTGGTAATTGAATGGGCTATCGGATTTTGTTAGTTTGTTCGGGTTTCGAGGTGCATTCCTAGGTTTGACTTTTCAGTCGACTTTGAGTAAATGTGTAAAGATACGACCTTTATCATTTTTGATTGTTTCCATAGGCATTATTTGATGAATTTAAGTTGCTTTTGGCTAGTTTCGAGCTGTTCGGAGGTTGATACGCACGGGATGGCATTTCTAAAGAATTGTTCGGCTTAGTCGGTACTGGATTTGGCTTGTTCGAGGTAATAACATATCTAAACCTGGATTTGAGGGTATTTAACCTTGGGAACTGTGTTATAAGAGATGTATTGAGGTGAAAACACATGCTAGGTGACAAGCGTGTGGGCGTGCACCGAGAATATCATGATTTTAGTCGACTATATGACTATGACCGGACTTGTTTTGCTGTTATATCCTGTTACCTCCATGTTTTCCCTACTTGTTTGATTATATGAGCTGTGAATCATGTTAGAAATCATGTTTAGGATATATGCTTATTTTTTTGAGACCCACCGAGGTCATTTCGACTATTGAGTTATTTGTTAAATTGCAATTACATACTCAGTCATATTCATTCATTTGCATATCATATCTCAGTCTCTGTTATCAATTGTTGTTACATCATGTTATCATTGTTTGGGCTGATTGGCATGAGATTTGGGAGCCCGAGACACTGGAGAGGTTGATGACTGAGATGAGGCCTGAGGGCTGGATTATGAGTGATATTGATGGGATCGGGCTACACGCCGCAGCAGGCCATATTGGCTTTATATATATTATTATTATTATATGGATTAGGCAGTATTCCGTTGCATTTCTTATAGGCATTAATGTTATTGATGGAATCGGGCTACACGCCGCAGCAGTCCATGTAGGCTTATATTAGCGCTTGGACAGGATCCGGCCCTCCGAAGTCTGACATACCAGCAATGAGCGCAGGTACCGTACAATGCTAAGTGACTGAGTGATTGAGCGTGATGAGTAAGAGTGCGAGATAGTGAGATTGAGTACTCTGAGAGTGTGAGTACATGAGTTAATCACAGTGATGCATTGCATTTGATATGCATACTTTGCATAGAGGCATAGAGATGTATTTCCTCATGCTACACCGTTTTGTGACATTCATGACTTCGCATGCACATTGACATGTAGGCATAGAGATGTACTTTCCTCATGCTATCTGAGAATGAAATATCTTATCTGTTGTCCAAAGTTTTTGGGAAGAATTAGAGTTCTCTAATATACTCATATTTTGGTGATTTCGGTGATAGATTTGGATTTCACTGTTGTACTTAAAAAGCATGCCTACTTTTCTGTAACTGTGAACGAGCTGAGCATCATATCTTTTAGTTATTACTTGTGCTGCTTTTATTATATTATTACGAGTTGTTTTTGGCTATTGGTGTTGGACTCAGACCGTTGTCCAAGCACATCACTACTTTTAACCTAAGGTTAGGTTTGTTACTTATTGAGTACACTAGGTCGGTTTTACTCATACACTTCTACACCTTACGTGCATATTTTGGAGCTGCTGTTGTTGTGTATGGCGGGAGCTGGCATTAAAGATGTATCTGCGTTCAGGTTATAACTGCCTCTTGTTCGTGGTAGCTTTAGATTTATAATTATGTTTATGTATATTTTGAACAGATGATGTATATATTTCATACCAGCGTTGTAAACTCTAAATCTTAGAAGCTCATGATTTATACTACCAGTCCTTGGGTTGTTGTATGAAGGTTTAGTTATTTCATCATTATTTTCTCAATAAATCTTATTTGAAATAGGATTATTGTTAAATTGGCTTACCTGGCGGGTTGGATTAGGTGCCATCACGACTAGTTGGATTTTGGGTTGTGACAAGTTAGTATTAGAGCTCTAGGTTCGTACGTTCTACGAGTAACAAGCAAATGTCTAGTAGAGTCTTGCGGATCGGTATGATGACGTCCATACCTATCTTCGAGAGGCTACAGGGCATTTAGGATAAACTTCCCATCTTTCTTTCCTTATTGTGTGATGGTAAGCTATAATCCCATATTTTAGTCGCTTATGGCACTCTAATTCATTGCACTTTATTCATTTTGAGCTTTAATTGATAGTGTTTTGCACTTATTGTGTGTTTTATGCCTTGTAGGAGTGATTCCGAGCTATATAGATGTTCATCATTCCTTCCTCACTAGAGTTGGAAGAACACCAGCACAAGGATTTCATCATTTCTTCCTCACTCAAGACACGAGTTTGGATTGAATTTATGTTTTCTTATCTTTTAATTATATTAGTGATGAATTACTCCATATCTATGGAGTAGTTCCTTTTAGGGTTTGATGGATTTGGTGTATTGATGATTATTTGTGGATTATAACTCTAATTTTATGTATTGAAGAATTTTTGGATGATTTAACTGTTGCATCTATATTCACTTGTTCATATAATCGAGAGAGGCATAAGTTGTGATATCTTCGCATTATATTGTTGGTTGAGTTCATTAATTCTTCTTAGTAATCGAAAGAGGCTAGTTGAATCATTAATTAAACCTAGTTAGGAGAATAATCTAGAGAGGTTCTCCTAAAGACCAATCCATTATGCATTCTTTCATATCTTCACGTGCTTAAATTGGTTCATCTTGTGAGGTTGAAACTTAATCGAGAGAGGAGTTTTGCCGAACGTTTGAACTGATAATTGAGTGAATTCGAGAGACTAACTTAAATATTAGAAGTGAATTATCTAGAGATATATCCCAAACAATTATCTTGCACCTATCATATAAATACCTATTTTCTCCTATTGATAACTTCCTTGCTTATCCTTGTTTCAATTATCATTTGTCAATAGCTTTATATTATAGTTAATTTTAGTTAGAAATCATATAAATGTCACTTGTTGATCATCTTGGATAGCAAGCTAAAAACTTCGAGAATACTTTTTAAATCCAATCCCTTACGATATTATATTATACTATATTTGATTAGTGAGCATAATTTAAGTGTGTTTTTTGAGCTTGTCAAATTTTGGCGCCATTGCCGGGGATTGGCAATCAATAGCGTTTGAAATAGTTTATAGTGGTAATTCAGGAATTTTTCCTTTTATTTTATTTTATTTTATTTTTCTCTTTATGCGTTTGGTGTTGTTGACTGTGTGCAGGTTACAGGTTGAGATCAGTGCATGACTCGAGCCTCTGTGAAAGAAGTGCTATCATACGAGCCAGAGATTGAAAAACAACTGCGACAACTGAGGAAGGAAAGAAATCTCACCGAGACATCAGAAAAATGTTAGGCAATCCTCATCCAAAGAACTTATGGCTGAAAACGGTGATGATAATGTAGATTTAGCTGCAAGAGAGGCAGACCAACAACGAGAAAAAGCTTCACGGGAAGCTGAGGAAGCATCTATTAAAGAAGCACAGATTATCATGAAGAAGAGAGGGGTTGGGGAATTTCTCAAAATCAACCCTTGACTGTAGACCAGTTCGGAATATAGCTCCCATGCCTGGGAGATAACTGGGCAACTATGCTAGACCGGTCTATAACGAAGGATTATCAAGTGTGAGACCACCTCCAATTGGAGCTAACAATTTCTAGTTGAAGCAAGTTTGTTGTTGTCTTCAGAGGGAAGCCAAACGAAGATCCCAATACACATCTAATGGACTTTGAAGAGATTATGAACAACTTTCAATACAATAGTGTGTCACATAATGTAGTGTACTTAAGGGCTTTCCCCTTCACACTCAAAGATGATGCAAATCAATGGCTTCGAATCTTGTCCACATGATCGATTAGAGCATGGGAGAAGATGACCAAAAAATTTCTTGATAAATATTTTTCCTCAGCTAAGCGGGCAAGTTTAGAAGAGAAATCCATAACTTCTGCCAAAAAGATACTGAAACTATTTTTGAAGCATGGGAGAGGTTTAAGGAGATTGTTCGAAAGTGTCAACATAGTAGAATTGAGCTCTGGAGGCAACTCCAGGACTGTTGGGATGGATTGACACCTTCCTCGCGCAGAACATTGAGAATGCTGCTGGAGGCCTGTTGATGAAGAAGACTCCAGAGGAGATAGTTACAATTCTTGATGAGTTATCTGAAGATGCAAATCAGTGACCCTCTGAGAGTGCTGAAAGAAGAAGATCAACCGGTGTTCACCAAGTTGATGCTGATACATTTTTGCAAGTACAACTTGATGCTATGGCCAAATAAATACGAAAATTGACCTTACCTTCAATATGAAATAAGCCTCACGCAGCTTGTGATATATGCGGAAGAGGACACCCTACGAGTGTCAAGCCTCAATTGAGGAAGTAAATGTTGTGGGAAACTTCAATTTCAATGCAATGGGCCAGAGGCACCCTGGTTTTTCATGGAGTTCACCTGGGCTACCGCAAATGCATGGAAACAAAATAACTCTAGATCCTAGGGACAAGGAGCTCCAACTTACCAAAATCAGCAAAGGTAGCAATTTTAGCCTCAACATGTCACGATCCAAGCCGGAGGGTCACGACTGGCACCCGGACCCTACTCGTCGAGTGCCTGCGTACCTTTCATCTTACCTTCCTTGTTATGTATAAGGTCGACGATGCCCGTATGAATAGCAACCCGTGATCATGATCAACTGAAATACCATACAATAACAGAAACATATGTATATATAACATCGCCCTTAAGGCTGCGATGCAAAAATTGTACAACAAAATACATTTGCCGACAAGGCAATCCAACTATACATAAACCCACCTCTTGTCTATGAGCCTCTACTGGAACATACATGATGTAACCTGTGTCGGAACAGGGCCCCGACATGCCCATAATGCCTATAACAAGATACATACCGAGACTACGGCTAGTCCGAAGGATGGATCTCGTCAATATCCGCTTGGGGAGCCTCGTCTATCTGTCTGTCCAGACCTGCAGCACGACATGCAGCGTCCACAAATAAAAGGAAGTCAGTACGGATAAAGTACTATGTATGTAAGACAGGAAACATAACATAAGAACAATAACATGTATCGGGATAAGAAACATACAATCTGTACCATCTGAATGCCTCTGAGGGCGAGTAACCATGAGATGCCTGATGTGCACATGCATATACATACATACATACAAATATATATATATATACATACAAATATATATATATATATATATATATATATATATATCCTTTCTAAAATCATCATATATATACGCCTCTGTGGGCCTCATCTTTATCATACCCAACTAATCAGTGGTTGCACAATAGGTGCCTGCCCGGCCGACTATAGCGCGGTGCGGTAAAGTAAAATAGCTGTCGTCTATAGCGCGACTAAGTAGTGTAAAATATATATATATATATATACTTGCACAATAGGTGCCTGCCCGGCTGACTATAGCGCGGCTCGGTAGAGTAAAATATATAATGCATGCTGGACTCATTGGAATCACAGTTTCAACCTTTCGGACTGGCAGAAGGTCAAAGAAGTAACATCAACATCAATCCTCCCATAAGGGGAAAACAATATAAGTACTACTACCTTCTAAGAGTAGAGTATCTTTGGGGCTCCTTCATTGCATTATGTACAATAAGAGTCGGGCAAAAGAAGGAAAAGGACAGTCTCACATACCTTGTATATACTTCCCAACCTCAAGCTATGAATATTCTACGACTCCTTAGTCTACAATAAAAGAAATGACACTACTGTTATCGTTTAAGCGTTGCAACTATTATGTATCGACTGTAACCTATTTTGCGATAAAACGGACAACACCTCCCCTATATATATGACTTCCCACAAGTGAACACAATCACCAAACAGCCAAAACAACATCAATAATAATCATATTAAGCCTCCCAAAACAATCCATGCACAAGCCAATCACTTCATACATACGATGGCCACCATAGTCGTGTCAAACGACCCGAAAATGTTACGAAGAACTATAAGCCCACAACCCTAAATCTATATGGTGTTTATCCACACCCTTCTTCCTCCAAAAATCCACAAAACAGTAGTAAAACACGCAGCCCAACAGCAACACAAAACAGTCCACAAAACAATCCGCTACAATTGAATAACTCGAACTCACGGCTTCCGATCACCGTCCCGTGAGTTCTTCCATATATAGAACGAATTACCGTGCATTCAAAGGAGACAAAAATGTATGAAAGAGAGCAGTAAACTTACCTTACTTGTTGGATAACTCAGCCCTTTCCTTGGTTCTTCAAACTCTAGGTTTCACCCCCAATTAGAACTTGAAAGCGAGGGAAAATCTATTAGGGTTTGTGTGGGATTTTTGGGGAGGGGTTGCACGGGTTCAATTTTTGTTTTGAAGGTCTGAAATAAGTGTGAAATAACTGAGTTTAAAATACCTTAAAAGTCCTCTCTTGCCCGACTTTGGGACTTTTAATTTTGTCCCCTAATTTTGGCAAGTAGGTGATGCACCTACTTGTCACCTACCAATCCGCGCAGGTCTGCGAAAATACAATTATCTCTATACTCCGAGATCGTATTGGCAAACGGTTTGATGTGTTGGAAACTAGACTCATAGACATTTAATTTGGTAGGTAGATCACCCCGTATTTCCTTGTAAATTAGGATAAAAGCTCAGAAATATTTGACCTAAGGTTTAAGTAAAATTGTGAACCTAAGTTGCGACAACTTTTGTCGACTTTTGTTTCATAACTCATTTGACTTCAAGACTTATGAAACGGATATTATATGATTCAAATACCTTAAAACATGACCTCTTGGTAATGTTAATCACCTCTCGATTTACCCGAAAATACGAGTTACAACATCCTTGATTCGTTTAACTTCTAATACTTGTTAACCACCCTTATACACCCTTGCATCATTTAAGACTAATAGGACTAAATTCTTATTATCTCAAAGGTAATCTCTTCACGGACCTATGTAGACTATCTTATGGCGTAATCTAACGTATACAAATATGGGTTGTAACACCCTCCCCCCCTTAGGAACATTCGTCCTCGAATGTAAGGGTTTACGGGGATCTTAACTCATTGTGGATTTCTGACGGATATTTCCGGCTGAGTTTTCTCTGTAAAATGGACCCTAGCAAAACTCGCAAGCAGTTAAACCCAACCTATAGCCTTACAAGGCTATACAAAGCATTATAGCTACGTACAATATCCGCATATCACCACTTTGTATTAAGAAAGAGTATTCTCACGTTATTGCTTACCTCATAAAGACGTTTCTCCTTTTAATGCGTCCTGCGTTCCCCCGGCACCCTCATTCTCGCCATGCTGGAACAGGTAAGGGTATTTAGACTTCATCTCATCCTCTTCTTCCCATGTCATTTCTTCCGTATTCTTGTTGTTCCACAATACTTTAACGGAAGCTACATCCTTTGTTCTTAGCTTGCGGACTTGTCGGTCTAATATAGCTACTGGCATTTCTTCATATGACAGATCCCTTATAATTTGTACATCTTTGATAGGGACGTCCCGAGAAGGGTCTCCAATGCATTTCCTCAACATAGATACGTGGAATACCGGATGGACAAATTCTAATTCAGATGGCAATTCTAACTCATAAGCAACCTGTCCAATTCGTCGAAGAATTTTGTACAGCCTGATATACCGCGGATTCAATTTACCCTTCTTCCCAAAACGCATAACACCCTTCATCGGTGAGATATTCAGAAAAAACCCAATCACCAACCTCAAATTCTAGGTCACGACGTCGAACATCGGAATAAGATTTTTGCCTGCTTTGGGCCGTCTTCAGTCGCTCTTGTATCACTTTCACCTTCTCAATGGCTTGGTGAATCAAGTCTGGCCCATATAATTCTGTCTCACCGACTTCGAACCATCCAACTGGTGACCTATATCTCCTCTCGTACAGTGCCTCATACGTAGCCATTTTAATGTTGGAATGGTAACTATTATTGTAGGCGAATTCTATGAGTGCCGGGTGATCATCCCAGTTCCCCTTGAAATCTAGAACACATGCTCGTAGCATATCTTCAAGTGTCTGGATGGTACGTTCAGCCTGTCCATCAGTCTGTGGATGGAATGCCGTGCTGAGATTCACTTGTGTGCCTAAACCCTTCTGAAAAGACCTCCAAAAGTTAGCCGTAAATTGAGCTCCTCGGTCTGATATAATAGACACCGGCACACCATGAAGCCTAACAATCTCTTTGATATACAGCTTCAAATAGTCTTCAGCTGTGTAAGTTATCTTAACTGGCAGAAAATGGGCACATTTTGTAAGTCGATCAACTATTACCCAGATGGAGTCAAACTTATGATAAGAGCGAGGTAACCCAACAATGAAATCCATATTAATCACCTCCCATTTCCAGGTCGGAATTTCTATATTTTGAATCAATCCACTAGGTTTCTGATGCTCAATCTTTACTTGTTGACAATTAGGGCACTGGGCTACAAATTTTGCAATAGACTTGTTCATGTTATCCCACCAATACTGCTCCTTTATGTCATGATACTTCTTTGTCGAACCGGATGGATGGAATATCGGGACTGATGGATCTCAATCATAATCTTCTCTCGCAACCCTGCTACATTAGGCACACATAATCGGCCCTGATATCTTAGTGCCCCATCTCCTCCAATCTCAAAAGTCGTAATTTTACACTGCTGAACGCTCTCTCTCAATCGTACTAAGGTAGGATCTTCATATTGCCATGATTTTACCTCGGTTACCAAAGATGATTCTGACGTATTCTGCATAGTAACACCTCCATCATTATAGTCTAACAATCTGACTCTCATATTGGCTAGTTGATAAAGCTCTTTAGTCAACCCTTGTCTACTTGACTCAATGTGTACTAGGCTTCCCATTGACTTACGACTGAGAGCGTCTGCCACAACATTGGCTTTACCAGGATGGTACAATATCTCGACATCGTAATCTTTCAGTAATTCAAGCCACCTATGATGTCTCATATTCAACTCCTTCTGCTTGAAGATGTATTGTAAACTTTTGTGATCTGTGTAGATGTCAACATGGACACCGTATAAATAGTGCCGCCAAATCTTCAAAGCATAAATTACTGCAGCCAATTCCAAATCATGAGTCGGGTAATTATTTTCATGCTTCTTTAACTGTCTTGATGCATAACCAATTACATTCCCATGTTGCATCAATACGCACCCCAAACCCACACCTGAAGCATCACAATATACCACATACCCTTCTGTTCCTTCTGGGAGGGTAAGCACCGGCGCGGAGGTCAACCGATCCTTTAGCTCTTGGAAACTATATTCACAAGCGTCCGACCATTGGAACTTGGTAGTTTTCTGTGTCAACTTAGTCAATGGGGCTGATATAGAGGAAAACCCTTCTACAGACCTCCTATAAAATCCTGCTAGCCCTAGAAAATTGTGGACCTCTGACGGTGTTGTAGGTCTTGGCCAATTTTTCACTGCATCGATCTTTTGAATGTCAACACTAATACCCTCGTCAGATATCACATGGCCAAGGAATGCTACTGAGTTTAGCCAGAATTCACATTTGGAGAGCTTAGCATACAACTTACGATCCCGAAGGGTCTGTAATACTATCTGCAAGTGGCCCGTATGTTCTGTCTCTGAACGAGAATACACCAGAATGTCATCAATGAATACAATCACGAACACATCAAGATAGGGCCTGAATACATTATTCATGAGATCCATAAAAGCTGCCGGGGCATTTGTTAGCCCAAACGACATTACCAAGAACTCAAAATGCCCATATCTTATCCGGAAGGCTGTATTTGGAATATCCTTCTCCTTGACCCTCCCCTGATGATACCCTGAACGTAAGTCAATCTTGGAAAAATACTTGGTACCCTGGAGTTGGTCAAACAGGTCGTCAATCCTTGGAAGTGGATATTTGTTCTTTATAGTAAACTTATTCAACTGTCGATAATCGATACACATCCTTAACGACCCGTCTTTCTTCCGCACAAATAAGACTGGCGCACCCCAAGGTGAAGTGCTCGGCCTAATGAAGCCCTTATCGAGCAAGTCCTTCAACTGCACCTTCAACTCTCGCAACTCTGCCGGGGCCATCCTGTATGAAGGGATAGAGATCGGTTGAGTGTCCGGCAACACATCAATGCTAAACTCAATCTACCTTTTAGGAGGAAGACTTGGGAGTTCATCTGGGAAAACATCCGGAAATTCATTGACCACGGGGATTGATTGTAGGGTAGGCGGCTTCACCTTCACATCCCTAACGCAAACGAGATGATAAATGTAACCCTTTGAGATCATTTTCCTTGCATTAAGATAGGAAATAAACATACCTTTCGGCGTAGCAATATTCCCCTTCCATTTGATGACGGGTTCACCAGGAAACTGAAACCTAACCCTCTTCGTACAACAATCAACATTTTCATAGCATGAGGCGAACCAATCCATTCCCATTATCACATCGAAATCAACCATTTCTGACTCAAACAAATTCGCCGAGGTTTGATGACTACAAATCGTCACGGTGCAACCTCTATATACCCTTCTAACAACCACAGAATCTCCTATTGGAGTAGATACCGCAAATGGTTTACTTATTAATTCGGGTTTGATGCTCAACTTATCAGCCACAAGGGGTGTAACATATGATAATGTAGATCCCGGATCAATCAACATATATACATCATAAGAAAACACAGACAATATACCTGTAACAACATCCGGAGATGACTCGAGATCCTGCCGACCTACTAGAGCATAGGTTCGATTTTGAGTACCACTCGAACTCGGCACTCCACCTCTACCTCTACCACGACCTGTCGACTGCTGAAAATCCCGTGCTGGAGGTCGAACTGATGAGGAAGAACCAGCCACAGATCCAGTCGGTTGAGCCATACCACCACCTCCTCTGTTAGGACAATCCCGCCTCATATGGCCAGGCTGTCCGCAAGAATAGCATACATCGGAACCTTGACAACACAGTCCAACGTGGGCCTTGCTGCACTGATCACAACGAGGTGTTAGGGGTCTCATCTGACTAGTATCCCTGTAATGTTGCGAGCCTGATGCCCGCAAACTCTGACCTGGAGCTGAATAGGTAAATCGATCATATCGAGGTCTCTGAAAATGTGGAGGAGCACTAGCTACAGGTGGTGCCGAACTCCTCGAAATTTAGGGCCTGACATTACCTCTGAAGTCACCAGAATACCCTGCAAATCTCGCCCTCTTATGCTGGCCCCTATCCTGCTCCCTGTCTGCTCTTTGCTGGAGCTTACGATCCTCTAGTGTCTGGGCATAAGCCTGAATACGGAAAATATCCATGCCCTCTATCAAGGAGGCTATCGTGCACTCATTTATCAGATGAGGTCCCAATCCATTCACGAACAGGTGCACCCTATCGCTCATCTCAGCCACTATATGGGGAGCATACCTTGCTAAAGAATCAAACTACATATTGTACTCTCGCACACTCATATTACCCTGTCGAAGGTTCAAGAACTTATCAGCTGTAGCTCGTCGTATCTCAACTGGCAGGTAGTGACGAAGAAACGCCTCAGAAAATTCATTGGGGGAGCATTCAGACCCCTGGATCTCTCCCAACTATCATACTAGAAAACTGCTAAATCTCGTAACCGATAAGAAGCCAACTCTATTGCCTCCGTATCACTAGCATGCATAACCCGCAGTGTATGATGAACCTGATCAATAAAAGTCTGCGGGTCCTCCTTGGGGTATGATCCGGTAAACACTGGAGGATCTAGATTAATAAAATTTCGAACTTTCGCATTAACCAGTTTATCAGTGGCACCGGTATTCTGCCTCTGAGCCTGAGCAGCTACCAAGCTAGTCAACAACTGTACTACACTCCGCATACCCTGGTCTGTAGCACCAGATGGAGGAACTGGAGATGCTGGGTGCCTTCTTATATCCTCTGGAGGAGAAGGAGTAGATGAGGTCTGAGACGGCATCTCGCTCTGAGGCTCACTATGGCCTGCTCTGGCGGGAGGCACCTGACTGGTACCCTCTCCCGCAGCTGTATCAAGGCGCCTACTAATCACTTGCTTCCTAGTCGTGGGCATCGCTGAAAAGAACATGGTTAATATTAGAAACGAATACTTACGACTCAGCTCTGCGCACGATCTAGATTCAGGAAAAAGTAACAACTCTAAATATCTTGTAGCCTCCTGATTATAAATGTGGCGCGCTACACATCCATAATCAAGACTCTTCTAGACACGGCTCATAGATAACCCCTAGGATAGACCTGGCTCCGATACCAAGTTTGTCACGACCCAAGCCGGATGGTCGCGACTGGCACCTGGACCCTACTCGCCGAGTGCCGGCGTATCATTCATCTTACCTTCCTTGTTATCTATAAGGTCGATGATGCCCGTATGAATAGCAACCCGTGATCATGATCAACTGAAATACCATACAATAACATGAACATATGTATATATAACATCACCCTTAAGGCTGCGATGCAAAAACTGTACAACAAAATACATTTGCCGACAAGGCAATCCAACTATACATAAACCCACCCCTTGTCTATGGGCCTCTACTGGAACATACATGATGCTACCTGTGTCAGAACAGGGCCCCGACATGCCCATAATGTCTATAATAAGATGCATATCGAGACTACTGCAAGTTCGAAGGATGGATCTCACCAATTTCCGCTTAACTGGAAAGCCTACTGTGGTGGGGGAGCCTCGTCTATCTATCTGTCCGGACCTGCAGTTCAACATGCAGCATCCACAAATAAAAGGACATCAGTACGGATAAAGTACTGTGTATGTAAGACGTGAAAACATAACATAAGAACAATAACATGTATCGGGATAAGAAACATACAATATGTACCATCTGAATGCCTCTGAGGGCGACTAACCATGAGATGCCTGATGTGCACATGCATATATATATA
>MCJB01035538.1:0-24501 GCA_002018475.1 Nicotiana obtusifolia | reverse complement strand
TATATATATTCTTTTTAAAATCATCATATACATACGCCTCTGTGGGCCTCATCTTCATCATACCCAACTGATCAGTGGTTGCACAATAGGTGCCTGCCCGGCCGACTATAGCGCGGTGCGGTAAAGTAAAATAGTTGTCATCTATAGCGCGACTAAGTAGTGTAAAACATATATATATATATATATATGTGTATATATATGTATAGTTGCACAATGGGTGCCTGCCTGACCGACTATAGCGCGGCTCGGTAGAGTAAAATAGATAATGCATGCTGGACTCATTGGAATCACAGTTTCAACCTTTCGGACTGGCCCAAGGTCAAAGAAGTAACATCAACATCAATCCTCCCATAAGGGGGAAATAATATAAGTACTACTACCTTCTAAGAGTAGAGTATCTTTGGGGCTCGTTCATTGCATTATGTACAATCAGAGTCGTGCAAAAGAAGGAAAAGGACAGTCTCACATACCTTGTATATACTTCCCAACCTCAAGCTATGAATATTCCACAACTCCTTAGTCTGCAATAAGAGAAATGACACTACCGTTATCGTTTAAGCGTTGCAACTATTATGTATCGACTATAACTTATTTTGCGATAAAACGGACAGCACCTCCCCTATATATATGACTTCCCACAAGTTAACACAATCACCAAAAAGCCCAAAAAACATCAATAATAATCATATTAAGCCTTCCAAAATAGTCCACGCACAAGCCAATCACTTCATACATACGATGGCCACCATAGTCGTGTCAAATAACCCGGAAATGTTACGAAGAACTATCAGCCCACAACCCTAAATCTATATGGTGTTTCTCCACACTCTTCTTCCTCCAAAACTCCAAAAAATAGTAGTAAAACACGCAGACCAACGGCAACACAAAACAGGCCATAAAACAGTCTGCTACAATTGAATAACTCGAACTCACGGCTTCCAATCACAGTCCCGTGAGTTCTTACATATATAGAACGAATTACCATGAATTCAAAGGAGAAAAAAATGTATGAAAGAGAGAAGTAAACTTACCTTACTTTTTGGATAACTTATCCCTTTCCTTGGTTCTTCAAACTCTAGGTTTCACCCCCAATTAGAACTTGAAAGAGAGGGAAAATCGATTAGGGTTTGTGTGGGATTTTTGGGGAGGGGTTGCGGGGGTTCAATTTTGGTTTTGAAGGTCTTAAATAAGTGTGAAATAACTGAGTTTAAAATCCATTAAAAGTTCTCTCTTGGCCGACTTTGGGACTTTTAATTTTGTCCCTTAATTTTGGCAAGTAGATGATGCACCTACTTGTCACCTACCAATCCGCACAGGTCTGCGGAAATACAATTATCTCTATACTCCGAGATTGTATTGACAAAGGGTTTGATGCGTTGGAAACTAGACTCATAGACATTTAATTTGGTAGGTAGATCACCCTGTAATTCCTTGCAAATTGGGAGAAAAGCTCAGAAACATTTGACCTAAGGTTTAAGTAAAATTGTGAACCTAAGTTGTGACAACTTTTGTCGACTTTTGTTTCATAACTCATTTGACTTTAAGACTTATGAAATGGATATTATATGATTCAAATAACTTAAAACAATACCTCTTGGTAATGTTAATCACCTCTCGATTTACCCGAAAATACGAGTTACAACATCCTTGATTCGTTTAACTTATAATACTTGTTAACCACCCTTATACACCCTTGCATCATTTAAGACTAATAGGACTAAATTCTTATTATCTCAAATATAATCTCTTCTCGTACCTATGTAGACTATCTTATGGCGTAATCTAACGTATACAAATATGGGTTGTAACACAATAGCCCGTTCAGCCTGGTCTAGAGGATCTAATGAAGGCCTTCATTATCAAGACAGATGAGAGGCTGGACGCCCATGGAACAACTATGAAAGAGTTGGGCACATCTTTTCGAAACCTAGAGAGACAAGTAGGACAGATTGCAACAATATTATCTGAGAGGGCTCTAGGAACTCTCCCCGCTTATACTGAGAGAAACCCCATAGAAACAGTGAACGCTATAATGCTAAGAAGTGAGCAAGAGTTTAAAGCCCCGCCCCGATCCAAAATAATATGAAACTTGAAAATAAAATGGAAAGCAGTTAAAGAGTGATGATGATAAAAAGAAGAAAGGCACGATGAAAGCTGAGAAAAAGAAGAAGGGAAAAACTTCGAGAAGGGAGGAGCATGACGAGAGCGAGCATATGCCTTCTTTACCTTCCCCCAAAAGCTATATAGAGAAAAGCTGGACAAGCAGTTTGGGAGATTTCTGGATGTGCTGAAATAGGTTCATGTAAACTTACCATTGACAGAAGTTCTCTCACAAATGCCTTCTTATGCCAAATTCTTGAAGGAAATCTTGACGAAGAAGAGGAAAATAGAAGAGACGTCAGTGGTCAAGCTCACAGAGCATTACAGTTCGTACAAAACGAACTCGCACAAAAGTGTGAAGATCCAGGGAGTTTTACTATACCTTGGTATGTAGGAACTATTCGTTTTGATAAATCATTATGTGATTCTGGTGCCTAAATTAATTGAATGCATCTATCAATTTACATGAAATTGGAGATGGAGATATAAGGTCGGCACCAATATCATTGCAGCTGGCAGCCTAAACGACTTTAATACCTTATGGGATAGTGGAAGATGTATTAGTTCGGGTAGATAAGTTCGTATTTTCTGTGGATTTTATAGTGGTGACAAGGGAGGAAAACAAGAAGGTCCCCCTTATCCTAGGAACTCCATTCTTAGCAACGGGTAGACCAATATTGAATATACACAGGAGAAAAATCATTTTTAGAGTGGGTGAGGAGACCGTGACTTTCAAGATGGATGTAGAAAAGGGGGCACAAAAGGAAAAACCAGCTGCGAGTTTTGAGTGGAAAGTGAAGGTCTCAAAAGAGAAGGCTGCGGCGAGTGAGAAAGATAAGTGTGGGGTGTACCCCAAGAAGGCTGAGAAGAAGCTGCCTGCATGGATGTGAGCATTAGTTCGACGGCGAGGAATAGAGCCCGACTTCGACTAAGACCCCGACTAGATATTCAGGAAAGTTTCCTTTACCTTATGCTTTTTATTTTATGTCATGGAGTCATGCCACAACTTAAAGTGTGGGGTGGGGGATACTCGTATGTTGTTTGTATGTATATTAGTTTTTCTGTTTGGTAGTTTTAGTAGTTAGAGATATAAAATATTGGAAAAAAACCATAAAAATTTTAAAACATTGGAAAAAACCATAAAAAATTTAAATTTTTTGATTTTTCATGATGATGGATATCATTCAACAGGTTTCTTGAGGGATTAAAGTTGATAAAAAAGACAAAAAGATTTTCTTTTGTTATGTAGTGTAATAATTCACCCTTAATTTTTCTTTGTATCGCGGTTCTTTTCCAAGGATTTTGTTTGAACCAGATGTAGCTAGTTTTTATTTTTATCAGGAGTAGGAAACTTTTTGCTATGATTTTAATTGAAGACAATGCCTCTTAACTTTATTATACCTTGACAATTGTGAGTACTTTACTTGTGACGCTGAGGCTCAGTTTTTAACTCTTGTATAAGTACCTTAAATTTTATGATCTTAAGTTTGCTTAACTGCTTTGACTAGAATGTCTTGATAATCCAATCTTGAGTGAGTTATGTGCCATGTGGGTGTGTGTGAGGTTTTGTGTTATTCTGTGCATTGCATTTGATGTCCAGAACTTGCCCCTTGTGTTTGCAAAGCAAATTACAAGTTTTATTCTGTCTTGGAAGTGACATAGGAATTTCTTTGTTGAGCCAGTTATAAGGTTTTGCCGCCTAATTGTTATGTATCTTAGTTAACTCGCTTGAGCCTATAATCCTGTTTCTTTGGCAAGCATAGTACAAGTCCTAACAATTTGTTTGAATTGACCATCTATTTGAACCTCTTACCACTCGTGAGTACTTGAACTTGTTATGAACTTTGTAAAAATTGAAGTGTGGGTGGTTGGTTTGGCTTTTGAGTGGAACTATTGAAATAAGGAAGAAGGTGCACTGTATTGAAAAAGTAAGAGCCACTTGAATTGAAAAAAAAAAAAAATAAGTGTATGATTGTGAAGAATATTTTTTGACAATGGTGACTCTTGAACTAAGAAGTAGGGAATTAATGTATGTTGATGTGAGGGTGGAGTTATGGTTTCTCATAAGTGCGGGGTTTTGAACAATGGACTGTATGTATTAAAATGCTTAGGGAGGTGTTGTTACTCTTATATCTAAATTCATAACACTCATCCCACAGCCTACATTACTACCAATTAAAGTCGTACTTGATCCTTGACTGAATGAGCTCAATAAGTAGAGTAGTACACTACGGGCAAGCCTGTGGTATGTCATTTGTGGCATATGAATGTTGTTTATGAGAGTGAGTGAATTCTCTCTATCTCGAGTTCCTAATTATTCTTGAAATTTATTATGTGTGGAACTACTCTCTATTGTTGTCTGAGGGCATTTGATTCATGTAGGAAAGGTAATGTCGTCGACCTCTGTGTTAGAGTAAATAAGCGGGTAATAAATAATGCGGGGTATTTTTTAGTCAAATCTTGATGCGAGGATGTTACATTAGAGTGCTTAATCTATTTTAATTATTCTTGGTAGTGATAAGTTATGGGAGTTGTTTAAAACGGTCGTTTCTATGTGAAGTGTAGTTTTATTGCTCGCGGACAAGCAGTGGTTTAAGTATGGAGTATTGATGGTAGGCAATAATCCCGTATTTTAGTCGCTTATTGCACTCTAATTCACTGCACTTTATCCGGTTTGAGCTCTAATTGATAGTGTTTTGCACTTATTGTGTGTTTTATGCCTTGTAGGAGTGATTTCGAGCTGTGTAGATGTTATGGAATGAATTCGAGCTATTTGGAGCTTTGAAGTCTCAGTAAAAGCCAAAGGGATTAAGCTGGGATCGGGTTCGGGGATCGAGGACCAAGTCTTGACGTCAAAACGCAAGCAAAATCCGTACTCTAAGAATTTTCCACTACCGTAGCGCGTGGGGTGCCGTGGCTGCCTATTTCCTACTACCTGACAGAAGTTGAGCTATCTGGATTTCCTCAATAATACCCCGTATGGGGCGACGCGCCATGCGGGGCGCCTGTGTATTGTTTACAGAGTAAATATCCTATTTTGGCTATGAGAAGGTGGTTTCGTCTGGGCCCGACCCTACTTGATATAAGTACATGGAAAAATGTTATTTCCTGGACTTTTGGACACATATTCAACTTAAGGAGGCTAAGGAGGAGTTGGAAGCACACGAGCACAAGGATTTCATCATTCTTTCCTCACTTAAGATAAATGTTTGGACTGAATTTATGCTTTCCTAAATTTTAATTATATTTGTGATGAATTACTCCATATCTATGGAGTAGTTCCTTTTAGGGTTTTATGGATTTGGTGTATTTATTATTGTTTATGGATTATAACTCTAGTTTTATGTATTGAAGCGTTTTTGGATGATTTAATTGTTGCATCTATATTGACTTGTTCATGTAATCGGGAGAGGCATAACTTGTGATATCTTTGCATTATATTGTTGGTTGAATTCATTAATTCTTCTTAATAATCGAAAGAGGTTAGTTGGATCAATGATTAAACCTAGTTAGGGGGGTAATCGACTACGCATTCTTGCATATCTTCACCTGCTTAAATTTGTTCATCTTGTGAGGTTGAAACTTAATCGAGAGAGGAGTTTTGCTGAACGTTTGAATTGATAATTGAGTAAATTTGAGAGACTCACTTAAATATTAGAAGTGAATTATCTATAGTTAGATCCCAAAGAATTATCTTGCACCTATCCTATCAACCCTTATTTTCTCCCATTGATAACTTCCTTGCTTATCCTAGTTTCAATTGTCATTAGTCAATAGCTTTAGACCTGTTAATTTTTTTTAGAAATCATATAAATCTCAACTATTGATTACTTTGGATAGCAATCAAGCTAGAAACTACGAGAATACTATTTAAATCCAATCCCTGTGAATACGATATTATACTATACTATATTTGATTAACGATCATAATTTAAGTGTGTGTTTCAAGCTCGTCATCGTGCGGCATTGACTCAGATTGAAGCGTATCTCTTTGAATTCCTTTCACTAACTCGTATGCGTATGTGAGCACTCGATATCAACTGTGCAGTGCGGCTTGTAATTCCATGGACGAGGTATAAGATATGTTTTCTGTGTTTAGGTGATGGGCCGGTCTGGAGGACATGAGGAGAGGTTTAGATCACAGCTTGGGCTCGGTAGTTTCAGTTGTGTGATCATGTGCTCTGGGACTTATATTTTCGGTAGTATCCCTAGTAGCGGGATTTTTGGCTTACTGAGTGGTTGGATGATTACATGATGAGTAAGATGTGACTGCGAGGTGTTTTTAGATGGCTTTGATGCGACAAGATGGGTTGCTTGGAATGCGAACAGAACTATTGGGTGCTTGAATTTTATGATGTCTTATGAGTTTTTCGATGCATTCTATCATGTTGTTCATTTGTCGAACGAAGTAGATTCGAATGTCTTATGGATGAGTTCAGACTTAGGAAGATTAAGTGATTGCATAGTAGTTATGGTTGTGAAAGGGGCATAATGAAATACCAATTTGAGGAAAGCAGGTGGGTTATCTCCTGTGGAGTGATCTACGGATGTGTGATCCTTGTGATTTTATGTGGAGAGTGATTCCTACCGGTGGGTTATATATTTTGCGATTTGAGTTTGGATCAATTGTGAAAGCTGACCTGACTATCACGAGGACGAATGCGAGCTTAGCAGATGGTTCAAGGTATTTTATTGTTTGAGTTGCATGAGCTTGTAAATAATTTAGTTGAAATCTCAATGTGGGATTATGGCAGTAATAGAGTATGCACATTGTGAGTTATCGGATGTTTTATCTATGGCTTTGAGCCAGGTGGGGTAATCTACCATCGGTGATTTGATTGCACAGTTATGTGTTGTATTGATTTCGGTCTGAGGCATACTTGTGGATCGATTATGACTTGCAGAGGTTGGTTTTGAGGATGAGTTAAGCAAGGAAATTTCTGGATGCGTTATTTATTACACCTCATGAATATATGGAAATCTTGGGAGTGGTTTAGGGTTGCCGTTTGTGATGGATGTAATATACTAAGAACAGGATTCATTCGGTTGCTTAGAGGCGTGGATTACTTCTTTGGGGCTTTGGTGTGCTAATGTAGCACATGTCCTTTGGCTCACTTTAGCGGTGTATATGGGATCTGAATAGAGTGGATGACTCCCAAGAAGGTTCTAATGGGTTCAAGATTGATATGTGGCATTTGAGGAAATATTGAATTTGTAAATGGCTAAGATCTGATAATAGCATCGGATGGTGTCGGACTCGCAGTATTTCTGTATCATTATGGATTCTACATTTCAGTATTAGAAAAGTAAAAGGAAAAATTTAAAATACAAAGGTCTCTTTAGAGTGGGTGTCTCGGTTGTGGTACTTTTGAGGTGCTTAAGAGGGAACACATCGGCTTATGGACCTTAGGGCAGTGTGGTTTTATGTTACGATCTCTCGTGGTGAGCTTTGGGTAAGGATCGTGGTGTTCTGGCAAGGAGAAGTGTCAACAGGAGGATAATTAATGAGAAACTTAGAGAAATAGGACAGCTTGGCAGTAGGTTGGATCAACACTTTAATGGATATGATCGGTTCTTTGGGTACTTATGATGTGGTGAGTCTCTACATGTGTTTTGTGATAATACTCTTGGGATTGGCGACCTGAGTGGCTTGGTTGAGTTAGAGAGATTCAATTCTAATGGCTTGGTTATGTGCAAATGAGTTTCGAAGTGTTCTCGACGATTTCTGCCATAACTTGAGATAGATTTATCTACAGGTATGAGGGGTATTGTCACGCCCCGACCTCAGGGGAACGTGACTGGCGCTCAACCGAGATACCCCGGTTAAGAAAGCCTACTAGATGCCTTCTACCCAACCTTACCCATGAACAGCGATACCGCAATATAAGAATCAGTAACAAGTGATAGACATAAGAAGAGTAAAGTGTTTCACATTCTATTCCCATTACTCAAAAGCGATTCATTCTACAATTTCAAAAATAATACAAGTTCATAATTACGAGGGAAACATTTTTCTCAAATACCAACACTTCTGGTTAATTGCCCGACATTGAACACCACCCACAACATGTCTACAGAGCCTCTAAGTACAACAGAAGAGTACTATGGAAGTGTTGGCGATAAGGCCCCGACTATACCTCAAAACACAAAGTACAACGTCAAGTGTCATAAGGCCCGGATTAGAGTAAGGCTCACCAAAACATGTTGAATAGAGAGTAACTGCTAACGAGGGTCAAAGCTACCCGCTGACGAACCACCTACATCCATTGAAGATGGTGTGCCCCCGGCAAAAGGGACGTTAGTACATATGGAATAGTACTAGTATGTAAAGCTAAATGTCTTCTTTCGAAATAGAATGCCAATATAATAAGGGAAAACCCATGGAAGCAGCAAGCAAGAATCAATCATATCCAAATGCCAATTTAAAACATAACAATATTCAAAATACGAAAATAATATTATTTTTGATTGGGAGATCATTAGCACTGATATACCATCGTGTTTTTAGCATGGAGTCCGATCACACCTGCTCGGCTACGCCATCTCTCCACGAACAATATGGATTGACATGGTGATACGAAATAAAAGATGATACCAAGAGTAGGAACAACCATGCGCGCGACATGGCAACCGATCTCCACCCGATCGACTAAGCCGTCTTCCCACATATGCCATGTGGGTCGACTTCTAATTCATAGCTATCATCAATCTCATCCATATTAAGGGGAATAATCTCATCACAAAAATCTCATTGCAATTAAGGGGAATAATCTCAATCCACACCAACACCAGCACGTGTAGTTTCGGGTGTGGGCCGTTAGGACCCACCCTTCTTCGACTCACTAATGATACCCCAAAAAATAGTTTTGTTTTGCACAAAAGAAACAGGAATACAAAAACATTCATCTCACAACTTTTCAAAACATATATAGCTCTGTTAGTACTTTCAACCACTCACAACAACATTACTTTATTGGCTCTCTTGTCCATTCAAGGCACGGTAGCGGTATCTCTTATTCCACACTTTCGTTTCCTTACTTTCAAGGATCAACATCATAAACAGAAAAACATAGAATATTCCGAAAATCATAACCTTATGTTCGTTAGTAATGAAGGCTTTAAACACAATATATTTCTTTCCAAAGTGTGGAGCAAAATGACTTGTAATTGCAACACAAGTCAAAAATCATAAACGAGTAATACACCATTTCTTTGCGAAATATTTCTCCAAAAAGGCAATGCACAGTTTCAACTCATGGGTAAATAAGGACTGAAAGCACATTGGAAACTCTTACAAAGGAGACACAGTGATTTACAATTGAAAAATATATTCAAATCATATGCACTAGTTACAATGACCATGGCCACACTTTATATCTCACTCTTACTTCTTTCACTTCCAAACATAGTCATAGTTTATAAACAATAAGGGCATTTGGAAATAGAAATTTGATAGGTATATGAGCTATATGATGTTTATGCACAATGGGTTTCCTTTGCAAGTTAAGCATAATGAACTTTCATTTGAAATATGAATTGAAGTTATAACATTTCAATACCTAAGCCATACTCAAACACATTCCCAAAGGAGATCATAATGAGATAAGAGCAATGGGAACACGTTTTGAGTATATACATCTTTTTGACACAACGCTTACTCAGGATAATCGACTTCATTAGGAATAATTTTGCACATGGGAAATAGGAAATTGGGCCAACAATACTTGAAACTTACGGGAACATCATGGAATTCGATTCTAAGAGAGATGTGTAGCCAATATACCTTCTTCAGCTTTCCTTAGGTTTCCACAATGTCCCAATACTACTAGCAACCTCAATCTATAGAAAACATAACCAAATTTAATCATAGTTAGGAAGGTGTTTTTAAATGTAGCCCATTTTGACATTTCATCAAACACCTAATATGTGAAATCTATTATAAGGTCCCTTAATAGAAATTACTCTACCCTCGTCATGAATATTTTAAGCAGCCAAACAATATACAATATCCCTACAACACCAAGAAAGCATCATTAGTCACATGCATGCCCAACCATTTGCTTCAAATGGTTGCAGATTAGTTACCTTGGCACTAATCTTCTACCAACTCCACGATGCATTGCACAATCAAAAAATCCAATTTGTTGCAGATTAGTTACCTTGGCACCATAAAAACTTAAATTCAAGGTGAACTTTTACGGAGCCTTACATCCTCCCCCTAGGATCATTCGTTCTCGAATGAAGAGCAGAGTCTGCCAAAAACACCCAACATAACTCATTTCTTCTTTCACACATCACAAGCCCCCAAATTTTGACTAACTCCGAAACTTTTCATAAAGTTTGGCAGAGTTTCCCCTTTAACTGGGCCTCTCCGCTGCTAGAGAATAACCAAACCATCCTAACAACACATCCACAACTCAATAGAGCATTAAAATATATCAATAACACAAATCTTAACACTACCGGCAATACATTATCAAAAGTGGAATCTTGATATGAACTGTACATATTTAAATCATAACACATAGGAAGTACCTCTCGAACCACAACCATTTGGATATACAAACAAGTGAGAATATTTTCCTTCCACAATAAATTCGGCCTTCGAGGTGACTTTCTCAACTCACAGACTTCAGCCATAGCACTTTATGGAGGCAATCTCAACTGCCGGACTTATCTAACAAGGATGACAATTAGGTACCTCTTATAAGCCAATTATCCATTAACTTCACCTTCAATAGCTTCCACCGGAACGATAGACAAAGGATTTCCAACTACCTTCTTTGACATAGACACATAAAGCACCGGGTGCATGGAGAACAACGATGGGGAAGCGTCATACTCATAGTTTGACCTATTTCCTTCAAGATTCCATAAGGCCCAATGTGAACTGCACCTACTTTACCTTTATTAACAATTTTCATAATATCTTCATGGAGAAAATCTCGAGAATAACCCGTTCACTTTCTTCAACTGTAAATCTCTACATCGAATACCCGAATTAATCTTTTGGCAACCTTTAACAATTATTCTATGATGTGCTAGAATTAATATGACCATAGAGTTTCCTACCCAATATGTTTGATCATGTAATGATGCTTCTTCTTTGACATGTTTGAACCTTCAACCCCCATAGATTTAATACAAAAAGGAACAATGGGGTTCCAGATTGAGATGGAATTGTTCAAGAATCCATCAATGTGCTGAGCAAGGGCATTTCAAGAGGTTATATCCTAAGAGATATGAAGGTTACTACCAATAGCACTGACATGGTTAATCATTGTGATGATATCATTGATTCGGCAAATGAGGCATATAGTTAACTAGTACACATTGATAATGCGGGAATCATGTACATGATCCTAAGATGTAAAAGAAGTGAGTCGTTTTAGACATGTGATATATGGGAGGGATGATTAGGAGGATAAAGATGTTAGTATCAGTTATTCTTGGAAGATGACGAGTTATGAAAGGAATAGTAGCAATTGTTTTATTCCATATGTACCTTGTTCGGCAATAATACGCCTTAAGGAGAAATAGCCACGTACGTGACACCAGTTGCCTTCTTGAGTGTAGGGAAAATCGGTTTAACTCGAAATGAGAAGATTTCCGCACCATGAATGTGATAGAGGTTTCAAAAATACATGAAGTTGTGTTACGCTCTTAACTGTATTTAACACAAGGAAGCTACGCCCCAAACCCACGAAGTTGATAAAAGAGGTTGATTGCTTGTGAGATTGTTATTCTGGCAGCTTATCCCTTCCCGATTGTTGATCCTATATGAGAGGACTAGAGATACGATAAACTTGCCCTTCAAATTAATATGTTCATGATATGTGTAAAGATCCGAGACATCTAAATTCAACCTTTTACGAGTGAAACCATGTATCTAGGACATCTTAATATTGGGATAAAATCATGCATTGGTTAGAGAGGTTCTAATGGTTAATATGATGCTCTGGGGAGAAAGGCAAATAAAACTTCTAGCCACCCAGATCATACCTCAGTGAGCAAGTCAGCTAGTTCCTATTATTGTAGCGGCTTATGACGTGGCCGGATACAGCAGCTTGAGAGTTGTTATAGCAGAAACGTGTCTAGTTCATAACGAGTGTTCATTTTCTCTTTATACCCCTACAATGTGTTCATACTGTGCTCCTTAGTTAGTAAATTCATTGCTAGTTTCCCGACACATGTTGGATAACCATTAGAGATCGCGTCCTTCGATATATCGATGTAATACTTCCTTTCTCATAAGGATCCTTAATAGGATCTATGTCAAGACTGAAAGGAAGTGTTCTATTTCACATCAATCTCATTGCAATTAAGGGGAATAATCTCAATCCACTCCTACACCAGCACGTGTAGTTTCGAGTGTGGGCCGTTACGACCCACCTTTCCTCGGCTCGCTAATGATACTCCCAAAAATAGTTTTGTTTTGCACACAAAAGAAACAGGAATACAAAATAAATTCATCTCACAACTTTTCATACCATATATAGCTCCATTAGTACTTTCAACCACTCATAACATCATTACTTTATTGTCTCTCTTGGCCATTCAAGGCGCGGTGGCAGTATCTCATATTCCTTCCTTACTCTCAAGGATCATCATCAAAAGCATAAAAACATCGAATATTCCGAAAATCATAACCTTAAGTTCGTTAGTAATGAATGCTTTAAACACCATATATTTCTTTCCAAAGTATGGTGCAAAATGACTTCTAATTGCAAGACAAGTTAAAAATCATAAACGAGTACTACACCATTTTTTTGCAAAATACTTCTCTAAAAAGGCAATGCAGAGTTTCAATTCATGGGTAAATAAGAACTAAGAACACATTGGAAACTCTTACATATGAGACATGGTGATTTAAGATTGAAACATGGATTGAAATCATATGCACTAGTTACAACAACCATGGCCGCACTTTATATCTCACTCTTACTTCTTTCACTTCCAAACATAGTCATAGGTTATCAGCAATAAGGGCAATTGCAAATAGAAATTTGATATGTATATGAGCTATATGATTTTTAAGTACATTCGGTTTTCTTTCCAAGTTATATATAATGATTTTCATTTGAAACATTAATTGAAGTTATAACATTGTAATACCTAAACCATGCCTGAACACATTCCCGAAGGAGATCATGATGAGATAAGAGCAATTGGCATACGTTTTGATTATGACATCTTTCAACACAACCCTTACTCAAGATAATCGACTTTATTAGGAACAATTTGGAACATGGGAATTAGCAAACTGGGCCAACCAAACTTGAAACTTACGGGAATATCATGGAATTCGATTCTAAGAGAGAAGTTTAGCCAACAAAGCTTCTTGAAACTTTCCTTAGGTTACTACAACGTCCCAATACTCCTAGCAATCTCAATCATTAGAAACATAACCAAATTTAACCATAGTTAGGAAGGTGTTTTTAGATTTAGCCCATTTTGACATTTCATCAAAAACCTAATATGTGAAATTGATTATAAGGTCCCTTAATAGAAATAGCTCTACCCTCACCATGAATTTTCAAGCAGTCAAACAATATACAATACCCCTAAAACACCCATAAACCATCATTAGTCACATGCATGCCCAACTATTTTCTTCAAACCCACCAAAACCACATTTCCTAATCTTCACATAATCCAAAATTCGAGATTGAGAGACTATAGAATCCGGTCACCATCCCGCAATCCCTACCATGATAACATCCTACTTAAGCCCATTATTAAGATTTGCATAACATCTAGGGATGAAGTCTCACCTTGTAAGTAGAAGGTCTTGTGAGTTTCCCACTTGAATTCCCAAGGTTTGTGCAAGAATTGGAGAGTATAATTTGATGGAGATTCTCCCTCTCTCTCTCTCTAAATTGATACCCACACTCTGAAACATCAAGTTATATCTAATAAAATGACCCCCTAAGGCCTTATATCATAATAGGGTCGAATAAGAAAGTTTCCAAAAAGAACCCACCGATGTCAATTATGTGGTGCATTTCTATGGTAGCAGAACAGATATGTGGTTAGCAGAATGGACACAAAATGGTATGTCAATTCCACGATGTCATTTCACGGTAGAAGAATGGATATGCGGCCAGCATAATAGCCACAAAATGGTTTTTAAATTATGGGTTGGGTCTAGTCAATTTTGCGATGCAATTTTGCGGCAGCATAATGGTTATGCGGCCTGCAGAATGGCCACAAAATGGTTTTTAAATTTGAGTTGCTTATGATTCATTCTATGGTGATTCCGTGGTCAGCGAAGCAGATCCACTATAGCATAATGGACCATAGAATTGTCATTTTCTAAAAATTCTCCTACCAATTCCACGATGCATTGCACAATCCAAAAATCCGATTTGCGGCGCTTTAACTTACCTTGCCACCATAAAACTTAAATTCATGGTGAACATTTACGGGGCCTTATAGGTATGTGACGTGTTATGATTTCTCTTAGATGAGATCAATTTGATGGTTTCCAGCTAATTGAGTCTGTAATGTGCTTGTCACCCAGGGTCGATAATGTGGTTCTCGTGTTTTCATATGATGGCATGATAGGTGATGTATGTCATGTAGGATTAAGATTTGCATGTGCAAGGTCACAGTTCAGTTTTGAAGGGAGTGTCATGAATTCTTAGACAATATGGATGGTTCCAGATGTTTAGATGAATGCTATTACTACTTGGTAGTGCTTGAGAATGGTGCACATTTCAGAAGTCGCACTGTGTTTTGACTTACGGATGCTTCATTGGTATTGCGGTACTTGCCTAATTGATTGGCTGCTGATATTCAAATTGCGGTATTGTCATTGGCCCAGATTAGAGTAAGGCTCACCAAAACCTATTGAATAGAGAGTTACTACTAACGAGGGTCAAAGCTGCCCGCTGACGAACCACCTACATCCATTAAAGATGGCGTACCCCCGGCAAAAGGGACGTTAGTACATATGGAATAGTATTAATATGTAAAGCTAAATGTCCTCTTTTCAAATAGAATGCCAATATAAGAAGGGAAAAACCATGGAAGCAGCAAGCAACAATCAATGATATCCAAATGCCAATTTAAAACATAACAATTTTCAAAATACGAAAATAATATTATTTTTGATTGGGAGATCATTAGCATCGATATACCATCGTATTTTTAGCACGGAGTCCGATCACCCCTGGTCAACTAGGACATCTCTCCATGAACAATATGGATTGACTTGGTGATACGAAATAAAAGATGAAACCAAGAGTAGGAACAACCATGCGCGCGACATGGCGTCTGATCTCCACCCGATCGACTAGGTTGTCTTCCCACATATGCCGTGTGGGTTGACTTCTAATTCACAGCTATCATCATTCTCATCCCAATTAAGGGGAATAATCTCATCACATCAATCTCATTGCAATTAAGGAGAATAATCTCAATCCACACCAACTCCAGCACGTGTAGTTTCGGGTGTTGGCCGTTAGGACCCACCCTTCTTCGACTCACTAATGATACCCCCAAAAATAGTTTTCTCTTGCACAAAAGAAATAGGAATACAAAAACATTCATCTCGCAACTTTTCATAACATATATAGCTCTGTTAGTACATTCAACCACTCACAACATCATTACTTTATTTGCTCTCTTGGCCATTCAAGGCACGGTGGCTGTATCTCATATTCCACACTTTCCTTTCCTTACATTCAAGGATCATCATCATAAAAAGAAAAACATAGAATATTCCAGAAATCATATCCTTAAGTTTGTTAGTAATGAAGGCTTTAAACACAATATATTTCTTTCCAAAGTATGAAGCAAAATGACTTGTAATCGCAACACAAGCTAAAAATCATAAATGAGTAATACACCATTTCTTTGCGAAGTATTTCTCTAAAAAGGCAATGCACAATTTAAACTCATGGGTAAATAAGGACTAAAAACACATTGGAAACTCTTGCAAAGGAGACACGGTGATTTACAATTGAAAAATATATTCAAATCATATGCACTAGTTACAAAAACCATGGCCACACTTTATATCTCACTCTTTCTTCTTTCACTTCCAAACATACATAGTCTATAAACAATAAGGCATTTGGAAATAGAAATTTGATATGTATATGAGCTATATGATGTTTAAGCACAATGGGTTTCCTTTCCAAGTTAAGCATAATGAACTTTCATTTGAAATATGAATTGAAGTTATAACATTTTAATACCTAAACCATACTTGAGCACATTCCCAAAGGAGATCATGATGAGATAAGAGCAATTGGAACACGTTTTGAGTATATACATATTTTAACACAACGCTTACTCAGGATAATCGACTTCATTAGGAACAATTTTGAACATGGGAAATCGGAAATTTGGCCAACTATACTTGAAACTTACGAGAACATCATGAAATTCGATTCTAAGAGAGAAGTGTAGCCAATATACCTTCTTGAGCTTTCCTTAGGCTATTACAATGTCCCAATACTACTAGCAACCTCAATCTATAGAAACATAACCAAATTTAACCGTAGTTAGAAAGGTGTTTTTAAATTTAGCCCATTTTGACATTTCATCAAACTCCTAATATGCGAAATCAATTATAAGGTCCCTTAATAGAAATTCCTCTACCCTCGTCATGAATTTTCAAGCAGCCAAACAATATACAATATCCCTACAACACCCATAAACCATCATTAGTCTCATGGATGCCCAACCTTTTGCTTCAAAGCCACCAAAATCACATTCCTAGTCTTCACATAATCCCAAATTCGAGATTGAGAGACTATGGAATACGGTCACCATCCCGCAATACCTACCATGATAACATCCTACTTAAATCCATTATTAAAGTTTGCGTAACATCAAGGGATGAAGTCTTACCTTGTAAGTAGAAGGTCTTTTGAGTTTCCCACTTGAATTCCCAAGGTTTGTGCAATAATTGGAGAGTATAATTTGATAGAGCTTCTCCCTCTCTCTCTTAATAGATACCTTACTCTAAAACATCAAGTTATATCTAATAAAATGACCTCTTAAGGCCTTATATCAAAATAGGGTCGGATATCAAAGTTTAAAATTTTTTTTTACAGATGTCAATTATGTGGTGCAATTCTGTGATAGTAGAACAGATGTGTGGCCAGCAGTATGGCTACAAAATGATAAGTCAATTCTGCGATACCATTTCGCGGTAGCAGAATGGTTATGCGGCCAGCAGAAAGGCCACAAAATTATTTTCAAATTATGGGTTGGGTCTGGTCAATTCCGCGATGCAATTTCGCGGCAGCATAATGGTTAAAGGCCAGCAGAATGGCCACAAAATGGTTTTCAAATTTGTGTTGCTTCTAATTCATTCTATGGTGATTCCATGGTCAGCAGAATAGATCCACTATAGCATAATGGACCATATAAGTGTCATTTTCTACAAATTCTTCTACCAACTCCACGATGCATTGCACAATCAAAAAATTCGATTTCTGGCAGATTAGTTACCTTGGCAGCATAAAAACTTAAATTCAAGGTGAACTTTTACGGGGCCTTACATCCTCGCTGCTTAGGATCATTCATCCTCGAATGACGAGCAGAGTCTACCCAAAACACCCAACATAACTCATCTCTTCTCTCACACATCACAAGCCCCCAAATTTTGACTAACTCCCAAACTTTTGAAAAAGTTTGGCAGAGTTCCCCCTTTAACTGTGCCTATCCAGCTGCTAGACAATCACCAAACCATCCTAACAACACATCCACAACTCAACAGAGCATCAAAATATATCAATAACACAAATCTTAACACTACCGGCATTACATTATCAAAAGTGATATCTTGATATGAACTGTACATATTTAAATCATAACATATAGGAAGTACCTCTTGAAACACAACCATTTGGCTATACAAACAAGTTAGAATATTTTCTTTCCACTATACCTTCGGCCTTCGAGGTGACTTTCTCGACTCACAGACTTCGCCATAGCACTTTACGAAGGCAATCTCAATAGCCGGACTTACCTAACAAGGATGAAAATTAGGTACCTCTTATAAGATAATTATCCATTAACTTCACCTTCAATAGCTTCCACCGGAATGATAGACAAAGTATTTCCAACTACCTTCTTTGACATCGAAACATGAAGCACCGGGTGTATGGAGAACAACGATGGGGAAACGTCATACTCATAGTTTGACCTATTTCCTTCAAGATTCCCTAAGGCCCAATGTGAACTGCACCTACTTTACCTATATTAACAATTCGCATAGTATCTTCACGGAGAAAATCTTGAGAATAACCCGTTCACTTTCTTCAACTATAAATGTCTACGTCGAACACCCAAATTAAACTTTTGGCAACCTTCAATAATTATTCTATGATGTGCTAGAATGAATATGACCATAGAGTTTCCTACCCAATATATTTGATCATGGAATGATGCTTCTTCTTTGACATGTTTGAACCTTCAACCCCCATAGATTTAATACAAAAGGAACAATGGGGTTCCGGATTTAGCTGGAATTGTTAAAGAATCCATCAATGTGCTGAGCAAGGGCATTTCAAGAGGTTATATCCTAAGAGATATGAAGGTTACTACTAATAGCACTGACATGGTTAATTATTGTGATGATATCATTGATTCGACAAATGAAGCATACAGTTAACTAGTACACATTGATAATGCGGGAATCGTATACATGATCCTGAGATGTAAAAAAAGTGAGTCATTTTAGACGTGTGATATATGGAAGGCATGATTATGAGGATAAAGATGTTAGCATCAGTTATTCTTGGAAGATGACGAGTTATGAAAGGATAGTAGCAATTGTTTTATTCCATATGTGCCTTGTTCGGCAATAATACGCCTTAAGGAGAAATAGCCAAGTACGTGACACCAGTTGCCTTCTTGAGTGTAGGGAAAATCAGTTTAACTCAAAATGAGAAGATTTTCGCACCATGAATGTGATAGAGGTTTCAAAAAAACATGAAGTTATGTGACGCTCATAACTGTATTTGACACAAGGAGGCTGCGCCCCAAGCCCACAAAGTTGATAAAAGAGGTTGATCGCTTGTGAGATTATTATTCTTCCCGATAGTTGATCCTATATGAGAGGAATAGAGATACGATAAACTTAACCTTCAAATTAATATGTTCATGATATGTGTAAAGACCCGAGACATCTAAATTCAACCTTTTACGAGTAAAACCATGTATCTAGGACATCTTAATATTGGGATAAAATCATGCATTGGTTAGAAAGGTTCTAATGGTTAATATGATGCTCCAGGGAGAAAGGCAAATAAAACTTCTATCCACCCAGATCATACCTCAATGAGCAACTCACCTAGTTCCTAGTATTATAGTGGCTCATGACGTGGCCAGATACAGCACCTTGAGAGTTGTTATAGCAGAAACGTGTCTAGTTCATAACGAGTGTTCATTTTCTCTTTATACCCCTACAATGTGTTCATACTGTGCTCCTTAGTTAGTAAATTCATTGTGCTAGTTTTCCGACACATGTTGGATAACCATTAGAGATCACGTCCTTCCATATATCGATGTAATACTTCCTTTCTCATATGGATCCTTAATAGGCTCTATGTCAAGACTGAAAGGAAGTGTTCTATTTCACATCAATCTCATTGCAATTAAGGGGAATAATCTCAGTACACTCCTACACCGGCACGTGTAGTTTCGCGTGTGGGCCGTTACGACCCACCCATCCCCGACTCGCTAATGATACTCTCAAAAATAGTTTTGTTTTGCACACAAAAGAAACAGGAATACAAACAAAATTCATCTCACACTTTTCCATACAATATATAGCTCCATTAGTACTTTCAACCACTCATAACATCATTACTTTATTAGCTCTCTTGGCCATTTAAGGCGCGGTGGCCGTATCTCATATTCCACACTTTCGTTTCCTTACTCTCAAGGATCATCAGCAAAAGCATAGAAACATAGAATATTCCGGAAATCATAACCTTAAGTTCGTGAGTAATGAATGCTTTAAACACAATATATTTCTTTCCAAAGTATGGAGCAAAATGACTTGTAATCGCAAGACAAGTTAAGTATCATAAACGAGTCCTACACCATTTTTTTGCAAAATACTTCTCTAAAAAGGCAACGCACAGTTTCAACTCATGGGTAAATAAGAACTAAGAAAACATTGGAAACTCTTACAAAGGAGACATGGTGATTTAAGATTGAAACATGGATTGAAATCATATGCACTAGTTACAACAACCATGGCCGCACTTTATATCTCACTCTTACTTCTTTCACTTCCAAACATAGTCATTGGTTATCAAGGGCATTTGCATATAGAAATTTTATATGCATATGGGCTATATTATTTTTAAACACATTTGGTTTTCTTTCCAAGTTATATATAATAATTTTCATTTGAAACATTAATTGAAGTTATAACATTTCAATACCTAAACCATGCCTGAACACATTCCCGAAGGAGATCATGATGAGATAAGAGCAATTGGAACACGTTTTGATTATGACATCTTTCAACACAACGCTTACTCAAGATAATCGATTTTATTAGGAACAATTTGGAACATGGGAATTAGCAAATTGGGCCAACCAAACTTGAAACATACGGGAATATCATGGAATTCGATTCTATGAGAGAAGTTTAGTCAACATACCTTCTTGAACTTTTCATAGGTTACTACAACGTCCCAATACTTCTAGCAATCTCAATCATTATAAACATAACCAAATTTAACCATAGTTAGGAAGGTATTTTTTGATTTAGCCCATTTTGACATTTCACGAAAAACCTAATATGTGAAATCGATTATAAGGACCCTTAATAGAAATTTCTCTACCCTCACCATGAATATTCAAGCAGCCAAACAATATACAATATCCCTAGAACACCCATAAACCATCATTATTCACATACTGTAATACCCCGTAAATTTCCCTATGTGGTTACGCCGTAACGTGGCGAGTGTATATGGGCCCAAGGATAAGAAGAAGGGTTGAAGAATTTATTAAAAGTTTATTAGAAAAAGGGCGGGAAAACGAAAGGCGTAAGGATATAATTTTATCTACTAGTTGAGTATAATATTGTATGTGTAAAGGCTTAGAAGTAAGAAAGATTTTGAAAAGAATTGAAATAAGTAAGGAAAAAGGAACAGATGAGGAAAAGCGACAGAAAAGCGAACCGCGAAGAGGAAAAGCGGTTCGCGAAATCCACCCCTCCCATCGCGAACACGGGCAGTGGGTTGAGGCCAAGAAAAGCGACGAGAAAGCGAATCGCGAATTGGAAAAGCGATTCGCGAAACCTGCCCTCCCCGTCGCGAAGACAGACAGAAACATAAGGTTGCTCTTCGCGACCAGAAAGCGATTCGCGAAAGAAAAAGCGAAACGCGAAACCGGCCTTCTGCGTCGCGAACTGAGGCAGAGAGTTTAGGCGAGAACAGCGACGAGAAAGCGAGTCGCGAAACTAAAAAGCGAATCGCGAAATTAGCTCTCCTGCGTCGCGAACAGAGGCAGAACACAAGGTCGCATTTCGCGACCAAAAAGCGTTTTGCGAAGTACAAAAGCGAAGCACGAAACGTCCCTAAAGCGTCGCGAAATCAGCATTTTTGCTGAAATTAAACCCTCGACCCTCTGACCTATATAAAGCCCTCAAACACGTTCATTTCTCATTTTTTTAAGACTCCAGGAACATTTAAACACTCTCAAGAGCACCTCTTACAAGAACCCACGAACCCCAATCAATTTCCTCTCATCCAAACACAAGAATTGAAGAAGGAATCACGAAATTGAAGAAACAAGAAGAAGGCTCAACTGAAGTTCTTCCTTGTAAACCCTAGAATCAAAGGCAAACTAGGGATCGAAGAATCAAGAAAGGGAAATGAATTAATTGCCATTCAAGGTGAGTTCCTTCACCCATTTTCTTAGAAATTCTTGAAGAACAAACACATGCATGTAAGAATCCACGAAAATGAGAAAGAAAGCTATGGGTTTAGATTAATCACCATCAATAGAGTAAGTTATGATTGATTTTAAGTTGCATGTGTTACAAGTATGTTTAATGAGGCTATGAGGGAAAAGATTGGGGGAAAGAGTTACTTGAACTTCATAAAAATGTGAATAGTAGTATGAAGTATAGTAAGTAATGATTGGGTTGTTCCCAAAATTGTAGATTAAAGAGTTGTGCGCTCTTCCATAAGCTTGGAAGTGGATGCTAAGTAATTACGCACCAGGTATGTAAGACTAAACCGTTCTTTCTTGCACGATTCCCGTTCTATGTAATGTCTCAAAGAATCCCCAAAGTACATATTCTACTCTTAGAAGCTAAGGGAGCTTTTATTGATTTCCTTCCTATTATATGAGATTCTATATGCTGATGTTGTTTGCAATTGTGCTACTTAATGAGCACAATTGATATGAGAATCATATGCTATGTTTTGACGAACAATAAGAAATAGAAGAGGAGGGAGTAATAAGAACGATAAGAAAGAATGTAATTCACGAATGTGTTGTTATGAAACGAATGTGTATGTATATGTACGAATGAATGATTAAGTATGATTGGACCGATGAAGAAAGAAGTAATGAAAATGATAAGAAAGAACTTAGGTCTTACGTGATTGAATGTGTATGATCACATCTAATGTGATTGAATGTGTGTGATCCCATCTAATGTGATTGAATGTGTATGATCACATCTAGGAAGAAATAATTGAATGAACTGCCTACGCAGTGTCTGTTGGGTACTTAAGGTGCAATATATATATACGAGAATATAAAGAACGTACACCGAGCCATAATGAATTGGCCGGGCTAATGACGACACACCGAGCCATAATGAATTCGGCCGGGCAATGATGACGTATAAACACCGCTTAGTCGGGTATGTGATAATAGTAATATTGGTAGCAATAAGTACGAGCCCAAAGAGGCATATACTATTATGACCGAGCTTGATATTACCGGGTAAGGTTAAGATCATGAATATAGTTATGATATAATTGTGAGCCCGAGGAGGCATATATGTGTGCGATTGTATGTGATAACGATAATGGTAATAATGATTATGATTATGAGCCCATGGAGGCATATGTATTGATTGTGGTCCTATAAGGACATGTGTGTGATGAATGTGATTTGAACGATATGCTTAAAAGTAAGAAACCTTCAATAAAGCAGTTGAACGAAAGAGAGGAGTACTGGAAGCATTGATTATAATGAACCCGTATGAAAGTAATAGACTTGTGATAATGAAATACGTCTTGAATCTCTGAAATGATGGAAATGAGTTCCATAACGAGTATGTTAAAGGTATGCTGCCCTCAGAGGTAAATTCCAGTGTTATGAGCTGTTTGCTTCCATTATATTGCTTATGCTATTGCTTTCAGTTATATTCCTGTCTTACATACTCAGTACATATTTCGTACTGACGTCCTTTGTTTGTGGACGCTGCATATCGTGCTGCAGGTCCAAATAGATTGACAGGTGAGGCTCCTCCATAGTAGGCTACCGTATCAGTCCAGCAGAAATAGCAAGGTTCATCCTTCGGACTTGCTATACTTGAGTATGTTTTGATGTATAGATGTTTTGGGCATGTCGGGGTCCTGTTCCGACTAAGTGTTTTGTAAAAACTCCATAGAGGCTCATTAGACAAGTTGTCAGTGTATGTATAAACAGGAATTGGGCTATGTGTATTCATGCCGCCTAGTTGGCATCATAGGCATTGTGTATATGGTTATGTGTATAGCCCAGTGGGTTATGTTGTGGATGAATGTATGCTTATGTTATGAATTATCATTGTGACAGGTAATGTCAATATAGTTGGCAGGCATAATGTCGTTACTGTCGTGTTGGCAAGTATGTGCACCTTATGAATAATTAGGGTAGTCATGTACAGGGTTCGCCGGTACTCAGCAAGCAGGGTTCGGTGCCCGGTCGCGGGCCCCCGAGGTTGGGTCGCGACAGAAGTGGTATCAGAGCAAGTCGTGTCTTAGGATTGTCTATGAGCCGGGTCTAGTAGAGTCTTGATTATGGGTGTGTAGCGCGCCACATTTTATAATCAGGATGCTACATGACATTTAGGATGTTGTCTCCTTCCTTTTAAATCTAGATCGTGCTTAAAGCTAAGTCATAAGTATTCATCTCTGACGTTCATTTCGTTTCTCTTACAGTGATGCCTTCGACTCGAAAGCAAATGAGTGCGAGGCGACTTGATACGGAGGCAGGAGAGGGTAATAGTCAGTTACCCCCTGTAATGGAAGGCCAAAGTGAGACGCCTTCCCAGACTTCGTCTACTCCTCCTCCCCCAGAGACTATTAGAAGCCATCCAGCTTCTCTAGTTCCTTCTTCTACTGCTACAGATCAGGACTTGCGAACCGCAGTCCAGTTATTGACCAGTTTGGTAGCCTCTCAGACACAGAGGCA